>WURS02063594.1:0-10612 GCA_011762765.2 Rhinocypha anisoptera | reverse complement strand
GATGAGGCCTATTCCCCCCCGGGACTGGATGCATAATTTAATGTGCCTCGGCGGTCATTGTGCCCGCGTTTAATGTTATGATCCAGTCTTCCCCGGCTGAAGTGATATTCTTCTCCTTTTCCCCAGTCCGAAAGGAAGACGTTTGTTTGTTATATTTCCTCCTCCCTTTCGGATCCCATTTTTTCCTGTAACCGAGGACATCGATTACGGAGCATCCCGTCTGAATGATTCGCGGTTTCGCCTTGCACCTGCCTGTTCTGGTTCCCATATACGCTCAGGGTGTGGGAAGTACGCAGACTTGAAGAAGGATTATAGCTAGATGTTATGCGGCCAACCTAAGCTAATGCTCCTCGAAAACCCACCTTAACCCGCAGATTACCCTTCATCATCATGCCATCATCATGCCATAATGCCATCATATTACCCTTCATCATCAGTTACGATGGAAAATTATGGGTAAAATTAATCTTTTTTAAATTTTAGCTTTGAGAATGCTATCATGTGGGTGTTTTTTTGAAAACCTTCTTCGCCCCACTGAGCTTTCATTTAGCTTCCTTAGTTAACTGAAAGTATGTTCGGAACTAACATAAAGCAAACTTCTTTAAAGTGGCTTCTATGATCGTTTTGCAGGGTATTTTAATTTGTTCGAGATCGTTACCCGTTATATGTAAATTTGCTTACCCGGTCGTTGGGTCGTGGGGTATTTTTTTACTCCACCGATTCCTCCGTTTTAATCTTCCGATCCGTTTCACTCGAATATATCGCTAATTATCTGGAAATTGCCAAGTAAACTTGGTATGGAATAACTTAAGGTAATTAGGTGGACTCTTTATAGGGAATGAGTGATAATGAAGGTTTCGGGGACTCCCCTCGTTAATTTTTCCCGGAGGAAATAGTTCAATCGTTTCGCATTATTTATGCAATCAGCGAACATTTTTCTCTTTTTTTTTGACCTGTTTAAACTCATTGAAATTCAGGAAATTTACGAATATGAAAAAAAAGTATCTAGTTTGAGGGCTCATTTGGTATAATCTCCGCGTGTTTACATGCTTATCATTATTCTTCTGGTTCATGTCCTTTTGTCCTCCTCGAAACACTTTTTTTTTTGCCTGGACCATTTTCGTGTGTAGTCCCAATCAGCGCCTTTTAAACATTTTTTTTGTGATATCATGACTTTATGAAACACAGAATTTGAATGCTAGTAGCAGATTTTTTGAAATGAAAATTGAAGGCCCCGGTATTTTGTCGACGAAATAATGAGATCGTTCGTAATATAGAGACTATATAGATCCTCGTTTTCCCAGCTTTAATATTACAATCGGAGCTCGGTGACTATATATTTTTTGTGCAGACAGTATAAAACTGATCGATATCACGCATAGAATTTTCTCAAGAAACATGTTTTCGCAGTACTTTTTCGACATACGTAGAGCTCTTTTTTGCAGCAGGATTAACCCACTTTAACCACGGAGCGTCGATATATTTAAAGAGGAAGAATCAGATGGCGCTCGCGCTACTTTCAAAATTCCCACCACCTCCCGTTTTTAAATTCTTTCAGTCCTCAAAAAACTAGGGCACGGCATACGCGTCATTGTGTAATGGCCAGGAATGACTAATTTCACTCAATGATTCATGTGAAATTGCCGCGATAATGTTTTTCTGTGTGTGTTTTTTTCCCAAAATAAATCATCGCTTCCGAACGAAAGCGATGCTATTTTTTATCCGTCATTTTTCAAGCGTCAGGTTGAACGAACTTTCATCAGAGATATCAATGCTTCCAGTTTAGATATATTCAGCTAGCAGGTGTGGAATTGGTGCAATGGGATGAGATTTTCAACATTATTAATTTTCGCGGAAGGATATTATTGAGAATTAATAATAAACAAAGCCATTTTGAAGAATGAATTTTTTTTATCGAGGCACGTTGAATTTCATTCTTCGGGAGAAAAGTTTATCGTAGTCTTAAATGCTCAAATCGGGGATATAGATTCGTGTAATTAGTTTTTTTTTAATGTGCCTGAATTTGCGTGTCCCCCTCGGAAGTGGTTTATTTATTTAGAAATATATTCAATTCCGGAGAGACATGCAAGTTATCGGCTTTTGATGAACAACTACGCAGCATTATTGCTGCAAATTTAAAAAAAGTATGATTCCAAGGAAAACCAGCCCGACATAGTAGGTAGCATTCAATAACCATCAGAAGATTTACTAGTAGGGATCGCTTTCATATAGTATGACTAAAATGATAACATCATTTAGTAATATTTCTTAGGTAATATGGGAAATAAGTCTTTCATGATTTTATTTTTTTTGGTAGTCATTAGTTTTTGAGTTTCGATTGATTTGATTTTGTATTCATTGATTGTATTCACTGATTAGTATTTTGTATTCCTTACTTTCTTTCATATTACTATTTTGTATCCATTGAATGGGACTTTCCGAGTTACCACCTGGCCACACGGTCAACTCGTAACTTTCTTTCTAATAATAATGAAGCGATCCCTTTGAAGGTGTAACCTCACTCGCCAATCCTCCTTATGTCGCTTGCTATTCCGATTAAATGTGTAGAAATATGTTTACAATGTGTAGCGATGGCGTAGAAGCCAGAGTTTATGCGTGTGTTATGTAAAATCCCGAGTCCAAGACACCTCGCTACACCAGTTCTACCCAATCGAACATACATTTAATATTTATAACCTTCTTACTTCTGGTCTTTGGCTTAGTTACTAACTAGGGCTTATTCTGCGGCATATATCTGACTGATTTAATGAGTTCCCCACCCAAATTTTCTATTTTCATTTTCCAAGTCCATGTTCAATTGAGAAGGTACCGGTGAAAACGGACAGTCCCATCTAAGTTCTCGGCTTAACCTCAGCCCAAGTTATTCACCGCCTGCAGTCTTTACTTGCGCTACCTAAGTCATATAGAGATTTACAACGAAGCGCCTTTGCTTCCAATCCACTCCTATTTTCTATTTGTAACTTAGATCAGATTCCTTCGGACGCCCTACTCTGTCGAACGCCTTCCCAAAGTGTCTCGAAGTCTGGTACACGAGTTAACCACAGTATGCAATCCGAAGGTCGGTATGTTCAGTGAGGGTAGAACCCACCTAGTACTAAGCCCAAGGTGTGTGTAAATTCACACATCAGGATAGAGGGGCCAGTTCCTTTCCCTGTGCCGCCTGTGGTTTCCCACGAAGATGTGGTACCCAAAAAATCACCCAGCTTTGGTTTAGCTGCAGGTGTACGTGGTCGTCACCAGGTCTCGAACCCGGGTCCCCCGGTCAGTAGCCAAGTACTCTACCCACTGGGTTACCACAACCTCTACACATGAGTTACATATGAATATAGAGACGTGCGATTTTCCACAAAATCATTTTTATTACTACCCGGGTTCAAATGTTACTACATCCCGGGTAGCAATAAAAGTTGTTTTGTTGAAAATTGCACGTCTTTTTATTCATAATGATTAAATTCCACCACATCACGACTGACACTTCACTCTTTGTGCATGAGTTACGATGAAGTGGAATTTATCATTTATAAAATCGACCTTGGTGCGACTGATATGGTGGATTGAAGCGATTGCCATTAGTGGAAAGATTCTGTTACCATACCGCATGTCATAAAACAAACAATTTCCCAAAACTACTGCCATCATATCTTGAAAAACTATTGCCAGTAAAAGGGATACATGCTCGGCCGCCAGCGAGTAATGAAAAGTAATTAAGTCATCACGATAACAATTATTGGTTTTTCATATGATTCAATTCTGTTGAAGCTTTTAATAAAGTGATTACAATAAAGCTGTGATTTCTTGGCGCAGTAATATGCAACTGTGGAAAATCCATTATTACCATAGCAGAATTAGGGCTCGGAAAATTAAATGATTTACAAACTAAGCTCTTTCGTAATAATTGTTGACAAAATGGCTGTTTATTCCACGGAAGTTTTTATTGATTAAAGACCCGGTTTTCGGCGTCAAAGCTTCATCCTCAGGTGTATTGTATAAATTTTCGCCTGAAACCATCGCTCGTTATACGGGAGTTACGCTCGTGTGTTATAGACACTTTCAACCAATGATGGTTTGGAATACACAAGTATAACAAAGTTAAGTCATCAGCGACGGAAGAATAACGCAATATAATTACCAGCGAATTGAAAGAAACATCCGAAATATGATAATAAAAAATCGAACGAACGAAATTACTATCCGTTTAGATCCATGGAAGAATTCTCCGCGCCGCAGCGCGAAGACAACTTTAATTTCTTCTCGATGCGCGGCGCTCTTTTGAGAATCCCCCCCGGGTGAAGACACGGAAAAAATTTCCTCCATCCTCATTTCTACGGCATTCTCTTACCCTAAACATTTTTACGGGGACGTCAGTGCCCCATCGCGGCTGAGAAAGCCGCCGTACGACGACTCAAGGCTCTTCCCCCCCTCAAAGGAGTAACAAGAGTACCCACCCGGCTACTTCCTCCCTCGCCACCTCCGCCTTGCGGCTCCTATTCGGACTCTAGGGGCCCCTTTTGCTTGAACTAGAGCATCTCCGCGAGAGAGATTATGAGGCTGTAAGAGCCGATGACAATAAAAAAAGAGCACATTTTCATTCTCCTCACCCCCTCGTTACCGTCGCGAATTTTCTCTCGTCGATAGCAGCGGTCCACGCGAAAGGAGAAGACGGGCGGGGAGGAGGGGAGAAGCGCAGGGGCGGACGACGCGACGATGTCTACGTGTTGGCCATCACGATTCCGATCAACGTTCAAACTTTACCCTGGCCGGAAGGCTTGGGAGGGGGGAATCACTGCGACCAGAATTAAAGCTGGATGCCGGCCTGGAAACTCAATTCGGAGAGGCAGTTAGCGGGTGTAAGTAGGGCAACCGCGGTATATCTATTGGGACGAACGCTACAGAAATAAAGGAAAATTGCAATTTAAGGTGAACTTCGAGCCAGAGTGCCCCCTTGGGTATTCGTGGAGACAAGAGAGGGGCTTCAAAGGAAGCGTCTTGTACCTCGTAGTAATGAGTGTCTACTAGAATCTCCTACTCTTCAACTTTTTCATCTAAGCGCAACGGAAATGATATTGCCACTCCGGAAGTGGAGTTTATGCAATCACAATGAAAGGTTGACTATCAATGGTACATATTATTTTTTGTGATACTTTTTGTTTGACAGGCCTTTGTGGTAATATCTTTTTCCAATCTTTCTATCATTTCAAAACAGTTGTTGCACCACTAGGCAAGCCAAAAAATTCAAGTGAGGATAGATAGTAGTAGTAGTATTTTTGTTTATAGGGTGCTTCGACGGCTAAGGTCATTTCGCACCTCTTCAACTCTTTGAAAAAACCCATCTGCACAAACACAACATCCATGCCCAGGGCGGGATTCGAACCCGCGACCTTTGGGTTAGCCGGCGAGCAAGCTACCCACCAGGCTAACCCGATCGGCGTGAGGATAGATTCTGAATTTTTTTTGTTTTTTTTTCTAATTTTGCCTCTGAATAGTAGATATAATAAGTCAATACAAAATGATGATTTGTATAATTTTTCTTCTCGATGACCAATTATTTTCTATGCCTAATCAAATCCATCCAATAATATTGAAACTTAAATATGTATATTCAAAATATTGTTGGGTTAATTTAATGTTTCATAAAATAAAAAAAATATGACAAGCAAAAATAAATTAATTGAGCGAACTACATTTTTATTTTAAAATGATTGAAATATGCATTCAGCGACGTAGACTCGAGATGAAACGATTGTTCTTTAGTGGGAATAATAAATAGCGTACTCACTAAATTTTTAATTTAATACATTAAGGCATTTATAATTTAGGTTGCGTTATCAAGCAAAATGTATTATAAAATCCCGGGAAAGAAATCAAAATCCAGGTACAGACTCCCATTCCTTGAGTATTCAGCAAAATTCTTTCATGATCCGAAAATACGTCCAATTCTTCTTCATTTCTTTAGGGTATAATCTACATGGAAAAACCTTCCATCGCTGTATGCTCTTTATTCGAAGACGTTACTTTTATCCAACAGGCATACATCCACTAATATAGAAGGAATTCGAACTCTACCATGCGATGATATTCTAAGGGATTAATGGTAATTTATTGTACTTTCCCTATGTTAAAGGGCTCTCACTAGTTTAAAAAAAAACTCGATTCAACGGAATTCCCGTTTAGTTCCGAACGCAACCACCTGGGTCAAAGTGGTAAGGGAAGCTCCCGGAAGTGGACTGGGAAGCCGGAGGGATAGGTGAAGTATTAATGCGAGCTAGGGAATTTGACACCGAGTACAACCGAAGTCTACAAGACAATAGTCAGCAGTTCCTAAAGCGAAGAGAGCCTGCAGGTATTGTCGGCAATAGGATGTGACTTTTTCTGTTCTCCTCCATCCCGGGTTTTCTTCGTGCTTCGATATTTAAATTTTATATCAGTGTACCCTAGGTAAGGTAAGGTCCAACAAAACTTTTTTTTTCGAATCTGGTAAGATGTAGCAGCTGAAGCGTTCTTTTACAATCCGTGTTCGTACTGATACATGACAACGTAAGTAATAATTAGCATAAATTATCGAAACGAAAAACCCATATTTAAAATGGAAATAATTGATGAAATTAGGAAAAAAGTATAAAGTAACCAGAAAAGAAAAAAGAGTACAATCATAAGAAAGATTCGGACTACGTTGAATTTCACGGCACAAATAAGTTGCGTTTGCTAACTGTTTTTGAGAAGGGACGGTCCACTGATTTTCTAAACTCATAGCCAAAACAATAGATTTTTTTACTTTCAAAAGCGAAATAAAGGGGGGCAGAGACTATTATGGCAACCTTGAGATTCAATCTCTCCAGAGAAGAAAAAAGATAGGGAGTGATAAGGAAGGATAGGGAAAGGGGTTCAAAACAAGGATAGGAATAGGGGTACTCATGACAAGGATAGGGGTTCAAAACATTCGAAACCCTGTGTTCATCTCGCAGATATGGGAACTCTGCGTAGTTGATTTCCAATATGCTCCGGTGAAAATTTCTCGGATATATAAAAACGAACGCTTTTATCTCTAAGTGAAGAAACGATATATCCGACATCTTTTGCGGTTTCCAACAGCTTTCTTTTCTTTAATTCCTTTGCGTAATTATCCTTTTGTATCCTAATCTCTCCGCTATCCTTCTGATTCTTCCTCGTATAATACTTTTTTTCATTCCCTGCAACAACTTTCGTCTAACGTAGGTTTACATACTTAAATGAACACCCTCCGCTATAATATTTAATCGGAGAAGACGATTTAGAGGTCAGATTATTTTTTATTCCCCTCGTAAAGCAAAGCGTCTGGCCTGTTTTATTCTTTCAATTAAAAATTTGACTGCGTTGTAATTTAATGAGTCTGTTCGAAGGCTACCGTTATGAAAGCCAACTCTATTCCTGGTGGACGACTATAAACTTTTCGGTATCAACTACATTCCACACATTTATAAAGCCGTGGAATTCCTTCTTCTCGTGATTTATCAAACATCTACATCATAAAAAATATATGATAGACTACTTATGAGATGGAAATTTTCTTCTAAACAATTTTCTGTGAAGAGCATGCAAATAAATTTAAAAAAAACTTAAAACATTTATGACGTTTTCCCCTTTGATTACTCACTTAGCGGTTCATCAAAACATGGAATTTTGTCATTTACTACCATAGTCAGTTATGTCATCTTTATATGCCACTCTTATTTGTGACAAGATATCTATCATAGTTAGTTGTGTCAGTTCCTCAAATGTTGTTGATATGAGAAACACGTTTGCGGTTATTTCTTTATCAGACTTATGATAAACCTTTGCAGCATAAAATCGAAATAATTGTAAGGCCTAAACAATTTTATGTATCGTGAACACTTTTACTACTATTTGAATTAAATTGGCTGTGCTGTTTGCTGTTTTTCCAATATCGACCGACGGTCTCCAGACAATCCGACGGTAGAGAAGTCTTTAATTACGCCTTGTTATTTTTTCCCCCGCTAAAAAGTGACAGACTATAATTGCTCTTATTCAGTATTTCTTAGAATAATATTTCGGTGACTATAGAAGATAACTTCTTTCTATGCAGCGAAGTAGGTGCACTGTACTGCATTGCCACCGCCACTTTTATCAACCCGAAGGTTGGTGTGGTAGGTGATGTTGAACAGTTGAAGTCATAATAAGCCAGGCGGCATGTGGAATGTTTGCTCCACGAATCAGGGTGGCTGCTGTTACCTGCTTTTTGCTCAAGGAAGATCCATTGGATTGGAACCCTTTGCCCCATTTCAGTAGTCGAATCCTTTTTTACGTTAGGATGCAACAAAATTGTAGTGTATCGGTAATGCCACACTAGTCGCAACTTTTATGAAGAAATTAAAGTCAAGGGCATCCATGTTATCATAGTGTCTATATGTATATTTGATAAAGTTGACTGTTTTGAGTAACCTGATCCTTAGATAACACTTACTTAGATAACAGAAGTTTTTCAGCACTAGCTGTTGGTTTTTATTCAGCCAGGAGTTGTAGGTAGCGTTGTAATTATACTTCCAGCGAAATGTAGTATTTGGTAGCGTAAAAATTACTTATACAATCCACGGAATGGTCAAAATATATAAAAAGTACAATCCGGATTTCAATGCTATAGCATCATCATCAGGTGCATCAATGATTTTATATATTTTAACCATATATATTATATGTACGTATATTATGTGCGTTGCAACGCCTGGCCTATTGTTGTGATGTTGTGTACTGGCAATTTGTTTTATTGTTGTTCATGTGGAGTAGAATTTTGGATGGTTGATTGTTGGAAAATTTTTGTTTAGTCTTTGTGTAACGGGAAGAGCGGGGATTGTTGCGTGGAGGAATAGCGGGGACTGTTGATCGCGAAGTGGTGGTGATTGTGAAGTGAGAAACGAGAGAATAAAGACGTGAATTTGGAAGTGTGCGGCGGTTTTTTGGTTTACTCCCGAGGAGGAGAATGGTACGATACAAATAATTCTGACGTCACAACGTATTATATGTATGACGTATAAGTAATTGTTTCGCTATTAAATGGAATTCCACAAAGTGACACCTGAACTCATTTTTCGCATATAGTATTTGGTAGACTTACATTTTAGGAGACGTGAAGAGTCAACTTGATTCCCTATGATCGTAATACATTCTTCCATGATACATAATTAAATGGGACAGGAAGTTAGTCCACGTTACAAGGACAAAATATAAGGAAAAAGTTATTTCTTCAATTTCCACTTTCTATCAGAATATCGAATAACATCATTTTGGCTAAAGATGCTAAGTTACATACATTTAAGTCCCAAATTCCTATCTCAATCCGACATAGAGTCCCTCTGATTTTTTTTATAAGCAGTATATCAAGCGATCATAAAGGACAAACTGCCGTGGACCATTTTCCATTTTCAAGAAATGGTCACACGCAAGAGAAACGCTCGGGCGCTTAACTTAACCTGCGTCTTCACCTTCAAGGACACTTGCAAAAAAAAGGGCACGGTCTCTTTTCTCATTTTGCGTGGTTCGATGGCAGTCTGCCAGCAAAGCGGGAATTATTAATAGTTTTTCATGCCTCGAAAGTAAACTTGACAGTCATGTGCCGCTCTATAATGCTTAGTATAGTATAATTAATCATTTCCCAAGTGGTTCTAGTGAGTCGTACACACAGAATAATTCTTTAGTGTATTTTTAATGCTATGTACAACTCCAAAAAAAATTTCCCGAGATACGATCGTCAGTTTAGACAACTTTGGTTTTCTCTACCTGTGCCTAAATGAACTCAGTTTTGTGAATCTACCGTTATCCTAATGAGATCTTTGGATATTTTGAAGTGGCAGCAGAAGTCATTCGAAAACATGACCGAGGGAGAACTTGGTATCTCCAATTCAGGAGATCATTGGAAGTAAATTTTCAAAGCATGTCGAAAATTATTAAATGAAGGACTCATTACTGTTCATTGTTATGGCATTAAACGTTGAGGCATATAGATTTACGAATTGTATTAGTGAATTCACCCTGAATAGGAATATTTCGGGCTCGTTGATCGTCGCATTTAGCATGTAATTTTCTTCTTAATTGGAAAAAAATAATACTTTTAGGACAGTTATCCACACCATATGTAATTGTAGTAATTAGTCCACCAGACGTTTTATTTAGTTTTCATATGTGCACGCGTGTAGACTAGTATTACATCGTTGGATGAGGCGTTAAAGTGTCGCATGACGCGAAAACGTCAATCGCGAAATAGTTTCAAGGAACAATTAAACTTTTTTTTTTTTTTGGGTTTCCACGAGAAGAGAATACAAAGCGACAAACAACTGCTTTATTTTCGCGCAAACGTTCTTTAGTTCGTGGATCGCACGAATCGATGCATCCCTTGAAGGTTAGTCCCGCTAGAGCATCGTAGCGATCTCTTCCTACGTTGCAGAGTTGTTATCGACCGCTGCTTCAGCGGAAGGCGATCGTTTGTGTCCGCGGCGGATCCTTAAAATTCCCCTTCCGCCGGGGGCGCGACGTTCCATTTGCCCTTATTCCCCCCCCCCCCGCGTTCTCTCCCTCTTTTTTTTTCAGCTTTCCCTCTTCTTTC
>WURS02063583.1:0-10612 GCA_011762765.2 Rhinocypha anisoptera | reverse complement strand
ATTCTCGCGGCTGCCGCTAGAGGTTCTGTCTGTCGCACAGTGCTGCCATCTCTGTCACGCATTGACAAAGAGTGCCCTCTCGTTGTAAAACAAACCGCATGCTTCTATCTGTTTCCAGTCCGGAGAAAAAAATGGAGGCCTTACAACTTTAATGCACCTCGTATATCAGAATTGCTATTAATTTGGAAATCTCATATTGTTATTACAAACCGTCAATGTGACGCAACCCTCCGTGACTCAAAAAACGGGGCCATTTCTCATTTACACTGCAAAACATTACTCAAAATGTTGCTAACAAAAACTCCTTTCCAAGTAATGTGCGTGAAACACGTCACTACACGTTGATATGCTTTGCATGAAAATCAGTGCTACCGATTTTGAGATATAAAACTCGAGTCTATATGGATTTCGAGCGGACGCCTTAACGAGTAAGTATGTTCGTGATAAAATCAACTGCAGCGTAGTCATCTATCCAATAGTGACTGTTACAGTTATTAACCCACGTTAACCATCGCGTACATGATTTGTTCATCGGGAGTAGGCTTGCACCAACCTCACGGCTCTGCAGGTTGTTTTTTTTGCTACACTCAAGAGCTTGGTTTTTGATCTCTTCTTCACCGTCTGCACGAGGAAAATAATTGCATCGTGAGTAATTTCGGGTTCCATTTGCGCGATGTAGGAAGATTTTTATTTCGTACCAATAACACAAGAATTCAACCCGTAAGTTGAGGTTTGTTAGATGAAGGAAGGACTAGCCAAATTTTTTATAGGAATTCCTTTTCCGTGTCGCCTGTGGTTTCTCAAGAGGTTGCGGCACGCAGAAAATGCCTCAGATTGGATTCTATGTGGTGTCCAGGGGCATCACTGGGACTTGGTTCCGTGGCCAAGCGCTCTTTCCATTGGCCTGCCACGGCCTAAAATTAACTTGTTGTGGATTTCTTCTGCTTAATTGCTAATTGAAATTCCTGCGTAGTCTGCGACAGCAGGAGCATCTATGTGTACGTGATCCCCTCGACCTGCACGCAACTCTGCCACCCCTCGGTGGAATGGGAATGCGGCCGTCGCGACGGGTGGGAGTGTCCGCGCGGTGAGGATTCCCCCCAAGTCGCGGAACAAACTGGGCTGGCGAGAGTCGATCTCACATTAGTCGCGTCGGAGATCCGTGACAGTGTCGTCCGATGACATTTGCAAGGGCAATGTGGGAGGCCGGTGCCACTGCCCTGGTTAACTAACGCATGTGACCCTCGTGACGTGACTCCCATGCGCATAGACCTCTGGTTCTGAATTCGTAATTAACTCTACTTCTTGTACTACTTCTGAGCATTACCCTGCAAACCGCCGCAAGGGTGTGTGACAGGGAGTGAGCCACCACCAAGCATTCACATTCAGTCCCAAATTCAAATGTTAAGAAACAAATTGCACTCAGAATGAAGAAACCAGCGTGCAAAATAAAATAGCAGAACATCATCCACAACATGCGGGACAGTGTTAGGCTTCCCACAACAAACACGCATGAAAACATACAAATTCCATCACAATATGCAAGGTCCAAAATGGAGCTCTTCTCCTTCTAAATTATCAACATACTTTCCCACATGACTAACTTCTATGTCACCATGCTGTAAATAAGTATGTCATTCCATTATTTCATATGTCAAAATGTTTAAGTGGTTAATAACCGTGTGCCGCTGATGAATTCAAGAAAAAAAAAATTGTATGCATTGAGGGAGAACATAATGCAAACAAAGCCGCATTACTTCTTTTCGCTTCTCATTTGTTAAGTCGCTCTCTCCCTCTATCTCTTGCACAGTCTGGGCTACTCGGCTAAATGCTATTCAAAATGAACACTGATTTGCTAGCCGTGTAAGGGCAAACTGACTTTTAATCATGGCCAAAGTATAGTTACTTAACTATCTGCAACTTCTATCATAACTGCCTGTTTGAATTGCAATATAGTATGCTCCATGCAATGCAACTCTAAGCGTGGTAATGCACGCACGCAATTGGGGCTTGTTCATTTAGGTGGAGGACAGAGGGATTTTTATTCTCTTTTCCATTGAGTTTCCGGCGTCGTCATGTATTTTGCCATGCATTTTTTTTAATAGTAGCCGTGTGCGTGCATTATAGATACATAATAATAAATTATGTTTTTTTACTGTGGAGACCGTCACTTGGTGGAATTAGAGTGATGCTTTTTTAATAAATATTGTATTTCCACAAAAGATTTCCACAAATCTTTTGTGGAAATATAATAGTTATTAAAAAACAATCGCTCTCATGTTTTTTTAGTTCTAAAAGACAAGAACACGAAGAGCCTGACCCGGTGTAAAACCCGAGAGCTTTTCACCCTTGTAAAGGGAAGATCAAAATTTCGAAAAAATGTACGGTGGCTGTTATTTATTACCAGTTTGGCTTGTTTATCCTTACTTACTGTAAACAAACAAAAAAACGGTTACACAGGGCTCCGTGAGTTGTACTAAAGGTACATGGCAGAGGGTGTTCTGTGTTTAAAATATTAAGTTCGTGTTTCTCTCTATGTCACATGGTTGACATTATGTGTAAAATATTACATTATGCGCACTTATATCGTTCTCTATTAATTAGCTGTTTCGTTTGTTTTTCTAGTACTTTATGAAAAATCAATATATATCGCGACTAATTTTGAATGGGTTCAATATTAATTACGAAAGATATCTGCGTTTTGGCAGTGAATGCTGCTACCCATTTACCTTTCCCTTGCTCCAGTTGAAAAACACATTATTTGAAAAATTTTCAAGAGGCAATTGGTACTTGGTGCTGTGAAAAGTAACCGAAGTAAAAGCTAAGGACCACAAAGTACCATTCTCGTCACTATCCCAGTCTTATTTCAAAACTCAATGGGAAAATTGCAGCTTCTTCGTAACTTTTATTCTAATCGTCCAATTGCATTTTTAACTAT
This sequence comes from Rhinocypha anisoptera, assembly GCA_011762765.2. Classification (NCBI taxonomy): domain Eukaryota; kingdom Metazoa; phylum Arthropoda; class Insecta; order Odonata; family Chlorocyphidae; genus Rhinocypha; species Rhinocypha anisoptera. Next base: position 7,674 of record WURS02063583.1, on the reverse strand, counting down.
TTGTCGCTTTTGTGATTTTTCAGTTTCTCAACAGAATTCGTGTGTGCAATGCCTTTAACAAAACGTATTAAAGCGTATCTCTAGCGAGAGACTCCGGGGATAACATGCATATATTAAATGAACAGTTTTCGGTGTCCCATAATTTCATATCCAACTCGTGTTTCAGTGCTTAGACATTCTTCATTCTTTAGTATCTATGTATCACTTATTTTGTTGCGCATATATGCTCACCATTTATTTAAAATAAATATGTGAATGATATGCACCACATTCTTCTCTAAAATCATGTCGGTTATGTAATATGATGTTTCATTATTTCTCCATTTGACGGTCGTAAAATAGTTTATTTGTGGAATATGTCAGCTCATGAGGCCATCGAAATTCTGTGATTGTCGTGTGATGGAATGACGTAGCCTGTTCTTTATTCCTGTCTTTCCTTCTGTTTCCGTTACTTTTTTGACATGTCAGTATTTCAGATAAGCGAGGAGGTTCGGGAAAATTTTTTTCGCCGCCATCTTGAGTCTTAAATACTAGCTTGTGTTACTGGTGGGGGATAAAAGCCCTGTGAACTTTCCATGATCTCAGAGCAATACCAGAAATCAGAATCCTCCAGCCCTCCACTAAGATACATACATATACATTTGCGAAATACCCTGCAAGCCGCTGCTTGTGGAAGGGGAGGATTCAACACCAAGCATGAATTACCACATGGACACGTGAAATATTATTAACCACGCAAATAACTATTTTCATGCAAAACATTCAACAAGTGATTAAAATTCTACCTAATCTAATTACCCTATTCATGCTTGCTTTCTTGTCTATTTGGTTACGTGTTACTCTGAAAAAAAGGCGTAAGTTCTGTTATTTAAGCGGTTTACTCTTTTAGTCTGGCTGAATCAGCAGCTTATGTAGTTGCAGCAGTATTAAGTGTTCGATGCAGTCGGTTGCATTTAATTATGCCCCTAAAAATTATTAACAAACATTGTCTAAATGCACAGCGAAATATCTCCTGATGATGCTACTGTGTAGTGAAACGTTTTGACTCAATAAATATTATTTATGTGGAATTTGCGAAGTATTCTTTCCATATCCTGACATGGAATACCTCAAAAAATCGGCTGCCACCGTCTCTTTCATCAGACATCCAGCTGTCTCATTTAGTGATGGATTTACTGTATGTGTACCTAGAGTTCATGCGTCACAAAACGTTTTTCAGTGTAGTACGAGGAACAAATGGCATTTTAAAGCTATCAGTACTACGGCCTAACTGTTTATATGCTCGTGTTCCCGACCAACCGTAGTAAGATAAAGTTTATTAATATTTATTTTACATCATCGGAAAAGAGACCTGCCCCAAATTGAAAGACTACGTTTCAAACCTACCGTCAGCTTGTGGCTCCCACCCTAAAATTCTTCAAATAACCTCGTTACACTGCTGCGTTGATCTTAGCAACTTTTCAAAAACCTTGTCGCTCTACCTTGCACTCGATCTAATTCTAGAACTTAGCTTACCTCGTGAGGTTCCTTATACTCTTAGTATATTCAAATGGGGCGTAACTAGAGGAAAGAAGCAACATTGCTTACATTTCCCGAGTATTCTTTTAATGAATCCTAACTCTATATTTGCTGAACCTCAAATTTTCCGAATATGTTTTCTACTAGAATTATTAGGCCACCGTTGCACCTGTCGCCTTAGAGCTTATATTGCTATAAGCGGTGTGAATTTAAGTGTAAGCGTTTACCTGGTAGTGTTTACTTGGAAATTTCTACATCCAGCCTTTCCAAGCCCTTCAGTTATGGATTCATCTATGATTCATCTTAAAATGACACCCATTGATTTGATTAAATTCGCTTCACTGGTTAATTAGAGTCGAAGCCATGACTAATGTTGCTCTACACTTCGATTTAAATAATCCCTGTCAAATTAAAAATTATATTCAAACGCCGGTTCTAATTCGACTGACGCGATTCTCCCAAGCGTGGTTCACTTCCCACACAAATATATACCTGGAATGAAATACTGAAAAGAAAAACTCTTGTATGAAATCCGTGTGTTCCAATGCTTATTTAAAATAAAGATGTACATATTTCAATGACGAATGATTATAAATCAAGACGAAATACAGTTATACACACAAAAAAACGTATCGCCCTTTCAATCCCGATTTCATACACCGCTCATTCTTAATATTCGTGGATTCTATTACTCGTTCAGGAGTCTACACCCTCAATCCGGATCCGTTATTTTTTGCTGTTTCATTCCCTCCCGGATTGTATAATAACAAGTTGAAGTGAAGTGGCGTAGTGCAATCAAGAGGTGGACTGAACATCGGTTGACCGTAGAGGGTTTTGAACTTTACGTGACTTTCCGCGAGTGTTTCTCAAAGGTCCCCGTCTGCAACTCCGAATGCATACCACATGTATATACCTTCGACTGTTCCACACGGCTACACTTCATACACACCCTTCTCTCCACCTTACACCTTCCGCGGTCGCCACGACTGACTTGCTGTCGCCAATCTCTCCCGTGATCTTGATCGGCCGTCGCGTGTTAGACTGCACTTCAGAAGAAGAAAGAAAGAAAAACTGTTGCTCTTATAGACTCAACGTCCATTCCCCACTTGCCGCCCTCCCCCTCACCTTCGTCCCCAACCCCTAAATGATTACAATTCAATACCTAAGATCACCTCTAGAATTACTTTTATTTAAGTTTCGTGCAACCCGAATGGTGCCTAATGTTTTTTTTAAATGCATGATGCAATTCACGTCAAGTACTACTTTCATAAGATCCGGCAGATCTAATTTTTTTTTCTATTTTTTCGATCTTTTTTCTTTATTTTAGCAGGAGAAATTTAATTTTTGTGGACTTGACGAGTTTAAATTTTCATTGGATTTTTCCAAGGCCACCATTCTCCCAGCTGAGCAAATAATATGCGTAAGTATATAAGTAATTTGATCTCAGGGAAGCTTACTCTTCTTCAATTACGTCTTCTTCAAAACTTTTCATAGGCACGTTTTGATATATTGACGGAGTAATTTGTAATTTTGCTACCGCCAACTTCCACAGTTACAACTCTGCGACTAAGAAATATTAATTTATAGCTAATTATTTACTATAACCGCAGTAGTCAACCCGAAGGTTGGTATGTTAATTTAGGGTGGAGCTCACCTAGTACTAAGCCCTCTGCATGTGGAAATTCACACATCAGGGTATAGAGGGGCCAGTTCATATCCCTGTGTCGCCTGTGGTTTCCCACGAAAATGTGGTACCCGAAAAATCACTCAGCTTGGGTTTATCTGGAGGTGTCCGGAGTCGTCACCTGGTCTCGAACCCGGGTCCCCCGGTCAGCAGCCAAGCACTCTACCCACTGGGTTATATGACCTCTATTATTTATTATAAGAAGTAAATAATTGTGGGCCCATTTGTCCGATATCCCATCATCTCTTTCAGGTGCGCAATTAATAATCGTCAATGAATGAATTTTGAAATAAGTTAAAAGGTGACGCTGGGTGTAGGGTTGTTTAGTATGGAGGATATGGTGACAACGCTGGTGTGCATTGGCCATGAAATTAATATATGTCCATTCCATTTTATATTCGCCCTAGATTTGTTCGTGGGGAGATTTAGACATATTATATGTTTTAATACATTTAGCCAAGACTCCGATTGCATGTTGCCAATACTCTAGTAATTACCACCGCTTGAATTTGCTTTCAATACCTCGGTGTGTGATGACTAAGCAGGCTAACGGCGTTTATGCAATTTACAACGCTTAGGAATTATTGTGAGCGGAGCAAGAGAAAGCAGTAGAACTTTCAGGTAAAAAATGGATAATGGCTCCTATACGTACATCTCTAACGAGATCGGAACATCTGCACGCCTGCTCGAGGAATCAAAATGCACATGTTTAAGGGCGAAATAGTAACATGGGTTTTGAGAAAATGTGAAATAATGAGTGTACATGGTCTCGTCTCTTGAAATTACGATCAATTACCCGATGGAATTCTTAGTGGAGGGGTTGTAATTTTCCTCGGTCACCGCCTGCGATCCAGAGGGTCGAATTATTACTGTAAACACGAGAAAAACGACAAATTTTCGAAATGAGTGATCTTCACTGCATTAACTCCACAGTGGCAACGTAGAGAAAATTATCCTTTTGGATTCCGAGGAGTGTGGCGTGGAGAAAAAAGTCATTCGTGGAAGAAACGCAAAAGAATCAAATATCGGTGAGGGAATGGCATTCAAATCAGGTGATAGCGCCTTCGGCTAAATGTACATACGACTTCTTGTTGGCCTTGTCAGTTTTAATCATTCATTAGTGCTTCAATCCGAAGATAATGTCCACCCCAGCCCACCATCATTTCCTATCTGGTGCGTACTCCCATATCCCTTGGTAGTTTTTCTTTTAATGTCTCTAATAATTTTCCCTACAGCTTTAATATTGATATGTAAATATTTCACTGTAATAAGAAATAATTATCCAAATATCAGTTTATATTAGAGATGGGCGATTCCTATTCGATTCACTCGGAACTCGATTATTTTAATACGATTCCAGATTATTTTGAATCGATTATTGAGATCCGATTCTTATTCGATTCGTTACCTTATCGATTTGATTAATTTCCTTTCCGATTCGATTCGTTTACGATTTAGATTCAGATACGATTCAAACTCTGTTACGATTCAGATTAAGTTAAGATTTCGATTGGAATCGATTCATTTTATGCGATTTGAATCAATATAGAGAATCCGATTTTTCGAGTGAATCGATTCAGACAATACTATTTGAATTAATTTGGTCGAATCGATTAATTCCTTGAAATCGCCCAATTCTAGTCGCTCAGCTTATATATACATGTTTAAAGGTTGAAAAGAACACGCTGCCTTTACCACATTAATGTATTTGGCAAAGGCAGCGTGTTTTTTTTTAACCTTTAAGAATGGAGTACCACAAAGTAGAGCCATAAACAGTATATTTTATATATACGTACTTTTCAATGCGCTTTCCTTAAGTTATACGCGAAAAAGCCTTTTGTAATGTTCCGTGTTGAGAAATTCAAATATTTTTCTCAGCTCCTTTTTTTTGCGAGCAGGAATGTTTGGCTGAAAAAAATTGACTCTCCTTTCTTTACTCTCCTTTATTCATAATGAGCTTTGATTAGATCTTTCATGCAATCAGTTCAAATTTATTTTGACAATTGTCCGATGGACAGCGAAAAAGAAGGAAAGAGAATCGCGAACCATTTAGTCGTCAGGATAATGAATTTTTCACGTTCAAACCCTTTCTGCGATAGTGACTCCTCATACAATAGCTCTTGGGTATCGTATGTTCGAAATAAATTTCAGCATTTTCAAAATTTGAAAATCTTCCTCGGTGTTTGCAAGAAAGTTTCAGAGAACATTTTCAGTCGAAGAACTGACTCAGCGCTGCAACTCCGAATGTCAGTTTGTTTATAAAATCGCTCACATTTCACTTGATTTGTTTGCGTTAGGCATATGCGGGGGAGATAAAGCTCTTTCCATGTCGCGGAAATTGTGTTCATGACTTTATCATCGGTAATAAAAAAATTAAATATTGATATTGCGAATCGACTCTTACATTGGAGTTACTGGTACCACCTTTCGTGACGAACGACCTAGTCTACTCCTTGAATAATACCATACAATAAAGCATAGAGTATACCATAGAGTGAACTCCAAAGGACCTGAAAAATAATGTGGAAATCGTTACTATATTTCATGATATATGTGGTTACTGGCAGCTATTTTGCCAACAAGATTCAGCTGGTAATTAGATCCAGCTCTTGTTAAATTTCCTTCAATGTTCTTTCTTCATCCTTTGTCACTGAGTGGTATTCAGTGAATGAAATGCGCTACTCAGAATGACACCTTTTTGGTTGATATTAAAACATATATTAGGTATTTTCATTCTATCTAAGGACTCCAAACCGCAAAGCCTATCTTATCTGCGTCAGATCATTGTTGGATGTGTCCACGCATTCATTCCATGTTGCTTGCGTAATCCAACGTGCTGTTCATTTTCATTCTAGTAAAATTACATGGGACTGGTTTGATAAATTCTTTTAGGCATCGCGTGGCCCATTACCTTTGAAATTAAAATTCTGATGTAGCAATGTCTTCGATTGATTTGGTAAATTCTTCCTAGCGTTATCATGTTTCGTTTCAAGTGAATTTATTGTAAAATGGATAATAGCCATGACATTCAGAGTAGCCTTTAATTAGTTGTACCAGGAAAAATTTCAAATGATTTCGGTTGGGAAATTAAACATGGAATTTTCTGTGTGTCAAAAATTTGTAAACCATAAACAGGCATTCTCTCATTTAGTAACTCTAGAGGAAATTAATAGGTACTCATTTTCATTTTTTCCCGTTGGAGAATAATGTATATCCACTCAAGCCTTAAACGTCATTCTTCACACCATTTCTCCCCTTACATAAATGCCATAATATTGTTGCCCAGTATAAATTGCAATGATGATTTTATTAGTTTGAAACGGGTTATATTGCCTATGAAATATTGCCTTTTAAATGCCTCTTTATGTTAAGGGAAACAAAATTGGAATAATTTACTCTCCATTTTGTGTTTTTTTATGCTGGCGTCGCATGAGTAGGTATAAATCGCCTTCCATCCCTCGAGAAGAAATTCATCATCGTGAAGCATTTGCAATTTCGAGTGGCCAACGCTTCTCGTGTGCATCCTCTCATCCTGCAGTTGAGTCTATTCGCCGTGTATTTTTCGAGGATCAATCACATGAACCAGTCAAATATACACATACTATATATATATATACAAATTATATTTATAATATAAATTTGGCTCAGCCGTCTTAGGTGATACTTTATCATGTTGCCAACGCATTTTATTCGATGTTTGAGTTGAGGAGGAAATTCCGTTTATCGAAAAATGGTAGTAATTGTAGTGGGGTTAGAAATTATCGTCATTTGAGCGAGGTCGCGGTAAACCAATGGGTAGAGCGCTAGACCACTGAACGGGGGGAATACGGGTTCAAGACACGGTGACGTCTCTGAGCACCTCCAGCTAATCCCAAGCGAGAGATTTTCTGGGTACGGAATCTTCGTGGGAAACCACAGACGGCACGGGGAAACGAATTAACCTCCATACCCTGATGCGTGAATTTTCACGTGCTGTCGGACTTGAGTCGTAAAAATCTATTCCCGCGAAATCCCTCACGTAATTTCGCCAAGTTCTTGGTGGAAGTGATCAATGTTGAGTTCAACCCTTCTCCTCTGAGACACGAGGTGCATTTTTTTTTCTCCGGACTGGAAACAAATAGAAACATGTGGTTTGTTTTAAAATGAGCGGGCACTCTTTGTCAGTGCGTGGCATAGATGGTAGCAGTGTACGACAGACAGAAACTCTAGCGGCATTCGCGAGAATGAGAACTGTTTTCGATACTTTAAAAGGCGAAGTTTTCGTTACATGACCAGGATGTAATCATTCGTGGTGTGACACCGATTGAAATTCATAGCCAGTTGAATGAGACATTTGGTGACGGGGTCATGGATTTGTCGAAAGTGCGTTAATGGGTACGACAGCTTAAAGAAGGCATAACTTCATGTGACAACGGACCAAAACAATCTCGGCCTCGCACACCGACAGCGTCACAGCGATTCTCCAGTGGTCA
>WURS02063582.1:0-25125 GCA_011762765.2 Rhinocypha anisoptera | reverse complement strand
AGGGCTTCATATTTTTTAAAATTGTCAAAAAATGCCTTGGGTCAAAAGTGACCCCTAAAACCCAACCGAGTGTTAACCTATACTCATAATACGAGTCTTTCTAGATGCACCAAGGCGCCTTTTAAACTTAGTGTTAAACCTATTGGTTGCTTAAACTTAAAGTCAACATTAATGAAATCGGCAAAGTCAATAAGGAGTTGAAAAAGAGGGCGGAAAAGAGTCTATTGCGAGTGGTTGGAATTGTCAACGCCACTCGGTGGGGGCCACACTTCCAGTGGCCTATAGGGATCACGATGCCAAGCAATGCAAATGGCGACACAAGTCCATTAGCTCGATCACAAGAACGAAACAGTTGCTGCAGAGTTAGAGAAGAGTTTCATATAATGATAGGTAGAGTAAAACGAGCACTATTAATTTAAAATCAAATTAAATCTCGTCATGCATCGAGACAAAAGCCCTCGTCAAACAAATCAGATAGATGGTAGAGTTGGGGCAAGTAGAGACATCGATATGTCGCCAGTGAACCGACAGAGAAAGAAACACGGCAGCTTTGCCGCCCAACGACCTAATGACAGTGTGCGATCGATCGAAACATAGCTTGCCTCGATGCCTGTGTCCAACTGGCGTGCTTCCATACTTGGCCTGGTTGCCATCAGTATGGTCCTTAGCCAAAGCGAAGTTAATCTGCTTTCATAAATCACCCTGAAATGCGCATCAATTTCAGAGAATCATACTTGCGGCTAGGAACAGTGAAGTTTCATTATCGCCAATGAGACCACATCATTCCAAATAGTCGGAAAAGAACAAAGGTAAGTGAAGGATGTTGCGCGACCAGAAGTGATGAATGAGAAGTAGTGGGTCGAGCGGAGGTGGTGGCGGCGAATGCCAAGGACGGTAAGACAGCTCTCTGATCAGACGGCCGATCGGCATCGATCGCCACCGTGCTCGCCACTAATGAACTTACATAGCACGTCTCCGATGGCATCGTCGACCAGTGCCCCCATCAAGATGGCGTGTGTCACCGGTGATACCCACTAATTGAGTGACGACCACAGTCACTCCACTTGCCTAATGCCAACACAAGGTCACGGGTCACCGCAGAGGGTACGGGTCACCAGGACATGGCACTCAGTACAGGATACCACTTCACACGGACTTCTTGTTAGACCCCAGCGAGCTAGTCAGCCAAGCGGTAAGCACAATGTTGCTTGTTTCAACTAGTCATGGTTGCAAACACGGCCTCTAGGTGGTGGCATGGAACAATTCACACGTTCTGCTGACTGTCTGCTGAACTGTGAATTGAACTGAACTGAATGTGAAAAGTTCCTAAACTTTGCTCCAGCGATCTACTAAGATTCGCGAGCAACCAAATCGCCATAGCGTTACGCGAACCAAGATTTCATTTCCCAGTTGGGTGATCAATGCATGCGAACATTTGGCAACATTTAGATAAGAAATAATTCAATTTTATTTATGAATTGCACTAATTAGCTAACAGTGAAGTGTGAAGATCATCGCGCATCGATCTGGTCGAGTGGGACTTAGAATCAACGCCATTAAGAGGTATTAGGAAGTGAGTGAGCGTAGAGCAGAAGAGCGACTGATTGGCGATCATCGTCAGCGATGGTGTGCGTCGATAATGCACTAGGCCCGATTCCTCTATTGACTAATGCCATTCAGGCCCATCTGCAATGCAACTCGGATACCGTCACGCTTCATTCACAGTATGCTCTCTAATTGAAGCACCCGTGCTGGAGAGTGGAATGGACGAGCCAAAGTGCGTCTGGGATCTATCCGAGTCACTCTGACTCGTCGAGTGTTTGCTATGGCAGGTATCACCACTCACCCCTTAAAGTCCACTCACCATGATAACGCAACAGGAAGCGAGCCTACCAAATAGATGGCACATCATTTGAATTTAAAAAGAACCTCTGTCTAAAAAATATAGATCTCGGCTGTCACCGAGTTAGATGTTTATAAAAAACAGTGACAATGATAACTGACAAGTGAAACACGTGAAGTGAAAGAGTGGGACCAGAGTGGTTGATCAAATCCCAAGCGGCACTTTTTCCAACAGATACTTTGCATAATCACCAACATCATTAGTAATTGGCTGGATCAGTCTAGAAGAAACAAGGTTGAGCAAGTTGTTGGAGAGAGAGTTGAGCGAACCACAAATGCTAGTCAATCAAGACAGGATTAGGAAAAAGTCAAACTCATTATCAGTCATTGATGTTGCTGTCGTTGGAAAGATCATTAGTAGACAGAAATGAGTGAGTCAATTCAGTGTGGTCCAGCAAAAATTGGTCTAGAAGGGTTTTGTACGCCACTTCTGCCATAGACCCAGTTGAGAGATACTCAATAGCAGATTGTTTGAGATTCACTTTGGTTGATTGAGAGCGCGCCTAAACGAATATCCGACAGTCAGTGGCATTAAACAGTTATGTTTCATTTAATATTAATTGAAGTGTAGAATAGCATGCACGTAGAGACTAGGGGCGAAGGCTGCTTGAAACCAAGTGCCACTGAGTAGCAGTGTGGCACTATTGGCAATCATAATCAAACGCAGCCATCGCGAGTTGCTGGAAACATTAGCACACGTCACTAGTGGCATCAACTTGGCCTGTTGTCGGCGACGTCTCGCTGTTCGACTATTATGCAAAGTACAACATTCCGAGGGCCACCGCCTCAACCCTGGATCAATGAGTGTGTGAGCAAATGACATGCCAACCAAACACCGGAGTGTTCATATGGTGATTTAAATCAGTACTAACCGGGTTGGAATTAATTGCATCAACTCTCAATACAGCTACAATATTGCCACGTTCAACTTTCACACTTTCGACAACGTTTTTGCAATACAATTTTGTCTCTACAATTGATGTGTAAATCAAATTAGATAATCTACTTGGGGAGAAATAGATGGTCACACATCTGATTTAGATGACGAACTAAACAGTGGCGTTGATAATGGCGATTAGGACTGGAAGTGAGCCGGTGGAGCCAATGTCCAGCGGGTGAGAAAGGCGAGGCGACTGCAGTGGTGGCATGAAGCGCGCTGCTGGTGGCACGCGGACAGCCTCCAGGCCCGCACTCACTGACCAATCTCGCTAGCAAAATAAATTATTGATAAGACAACTTAGCTGGAGTGCAGTGGACCTCGGCCTAACTTTGCTATAGTCAGATTGGTGCCAAACAAGCTATCGCGAAGACCCAAAAAAACATTCCACAACCAAGGAGAGTCGCTTGAGAAATGGAACAAAAGTCCATTGAATTTTATTGAGAAAGAAAATTAATATAGCAATAATTAAATAGTACTGACTCACCAGTGCACATTCCAATCAAATGGCTAAGGAAAGGACAAACAAAACGGACCGAGCTGCTCATCAATTACTGGATCAGCCAGGCACTAAGCGATAAAGTGAGAACGAAAGCCGTGACATTCAATGCAGACCAGCAAATAGATAATGCACTACAAACGAGCAAACATAATAAACAAGAATATTTTTGCCATCTACTACTTGAGCACAGACAGAGGCATTTCGCAATATCGAGCACATAAAATCTGCAGGTCTGGTAGTAGCAAGATGACCAGTCATTGCATTACAGTAGTAGTTCATTAAGGCACATACAGCTGATTCGCCCTATGCAGCCATCGATCACAACTTTGACCAACGTAGAGGCAGTTTAATAATTAACCTGCAGTGCTACTTGAAAGACTAGGGCCACCCTGCAAGCGCGTCAAAAGTCCATCGGATTGGCCCATGCCGATAGTGGAGCGTGCATTAGCATAGATAGCATCAAAGCGAGTGCACTGGGCAGTGCGTACATGACATTGGCTCGCAGTAACGAGTGGTCGATGGTGCCATTCATCACAAGCCAACTGAGTCAAGATCGCAAGCCGCGTCAAGAGTTGTGGCGCCAAAGACCAGCAAAGCATGGGCAAACACAAAACAAAATAAATCATGGCGAATTAAGTTTTGGTTAATCCTGTCAAACTAAACAAGACGACAACATGAGCTCAAGGTGCAAGAAGCCTTCAAAGTCCCAAGTGGCGCGCACCTGCAGATCTAGAGGAACCCCCGGGGTGTAAGCCCACGGCCTCACACCGACCGGATGAGCTAGAATTGGGCCACAGAGCAGCACAGTCAGTAGGCGCCTGTCCTCACTATTTTGCCAATCAATTGCCCCAAAGGGAGTGATCAGATAATAAGCAAGTAGGATGGGCCAAAGGATAGTAACGAGACTAGTTCCGCTCAAACCAATCGACAGGAGAAATCAAGTCGCCACTTGACTATGAGTTCGGCAAAGAATAAAATATGGTGATTAGAAGAGATGATCTAGGGAAAGCGTGCACCGGTTAGATGCACGGGAGAGGGAGTACTCGGCACAAGACAATACTGTGCAGCAGCGACTAATGAGCGTTGATTATGCGAGTGTAGGCGATAGTGCTCGATGTGGCTAGCTTAGTGCCAATCCATTATCTATCTCGGCGTGGCATGCCGTGCACGGTCTTAACAGTCGCCCCACGAGTTCTTCATTCATCTAATCTAGCTAGAAGAGCTATTCACGGTGAGAAGCATCCATCAGAGAAGCAGACACCAGGTAGAGTGAGCCAGGCGCCACGATAAGAGCGCGCGCAATTCTCTCGTTTGCTGGCCGGATGACCACTCGACTCTTGACGGCTGGACCTGTCTGGTAGATCAATGTGGCGCCATTACAAACCGACGCCTGATATTAGAATGCAGACAAAATACAGACCACTGAAGAGATTGCAGAAATAAACAAATCGCAACTCGTTTAAAATGTGAAAGATGCGATCTTTGTGAAGTCGAGGCTCGTTTTTGTTCTATTCTCGTCCAACTAGCTTCTCGCCCGGCACGGCGATGGCCAAGGACAGGTTCGTCCAAGACATCTCACCTTTCGCCTTTGGGGCATAGCAGAGGCGCCTATGCATGGTTAACCAATTGCGTAAGAGTGTGGAGTGCCTTTGCTTGCCCTTGACACATTCCTCAAAACTAACTTGTTAACATAAAGTTTTGAAAGTGAACAACGTACACTCTGGCACCGATTGACTTACGCTTGCCTGTTGCCCCAAGAAGATAGCTCAATCGCTGTGTGAGAAGAGAGTAAGAAGAGCAAGAGCAAGAATGCAGAGCATGGTGGGGTAGTGAGAGCGGCTGCCTTCATGGTGCACTACTACAGCATGTACAGTGTGCCGCGCGAGACAATGGACGACGGACAGCCGGTTGGGTCAGACACCGCCGGGCAGGTACTCGAATCAATGAATGCTGCTGTGCCCACTACTCAGCGACTCGCTCGGCAAGCATTGTCAGTTCATAAGGAATCGACATATTGATGCCCCAATAGATACCAAGTTGCATCCAACAACGATTGAAGGGCAGCAGAGCAAACTAATGCAAACAGTGGAAAAAGTTTACAAAGTTGTCCGTTATCCGTAAAGTGAAAATTATAGTCGATAGAAATGAGCCGCGAATTGAGATCCGATTGCAGTTCGGGATAACGTGCCTCGAGCATCACTCACGTCTCCATAGCCAGGCGAAGTCAGCAAATATCACGCGTCCAGCGAAATCTCTTGCACGATCGTGAGGCGATCATAAGTGCACTTGGGCCAGTCGGCATGCGCACTCCCGTCTGCCCCGAGCGTTGTCCAAGTGTGTCCGGACCTAGAATGGGCAATGTAGCCGGTGCCAGGTGATTAGCCAGAAGCCGGCAGTTTGAACCAAGTAGCTCCCGGACAATCGGTAGTTGAACCGGCTAGGCAGCCATGCGAACAGTGCTGAAGTCAGCAATTGTCTCAAGTCAACGACAGTTTCGATTCATTCAGCCTGCTCCAATGATCAATCGATGAGGTGCGAATTGGCGAGTAAACCAGACATGTGTGACCATGCCAGCAGTTTTGAACATATAAGTGAGGATTGCACCAAGCGAGCAAACCACAAGGTGAAGTGAACCACCCTCATCTAGCTAGTGAGTAGTCATTGGCAATTCAAAACGTGCGAGACAACTCGCTGCCCTTGGTGCGTGTGGTGACGAGACAACCAGACACTTTCACCATCAAAGTCGTCTGAAACTGCTGTAACTGAGTGTAGCATGACTCACCATTGATGCCGATTGCAGCGGTGATGATGACTAAATAGATGAAGTGTTGAAGAGAAATGATAGCCACGAGTCGGTGGCAGAGTGACGGTGCCGGGTTGAATGCATGTCGCGGCCCGGCTAGTTTGGCCTCATACCACCGAGGCGACATGTTTTGCTCACCAATCCCCATGCCAATGGGGCTGCTGATGGCGAGACATTAGCCGAGACAGGGACCGATGACGATGTCCGAGCGGTCATCAACGAGCCCTAATGAGAACGCGTGGCACTGGCCATTGTAGCTAATGGAGAACAATGGTTTCGAATTAGGCATCGACACGGCACCACGGGCCAGCAACACTGGATGCGATGTTCACTCCAAACGATGACACACTCACGCAGAACAGCACACACCAACAGGAGATAAAATATTAATAATAATAGCTTGAGACAGCCTTGGTGATGCACAATTGATCCAATCACTGGTACTGGGACCGGCAATTGTTGGCCATGTCTACTTAGCATCACTGATGACGGCAGACGAGCTCGACAAGCCACATCTGTCCAGCTTGCGCGGACTGATAGATGAGCATGCGATTTAGATATGTTTCACTCACAGCTCACCACCAGCATAGTAACAACCGACACTGCCATGCTTCTTGTGTTCATCTATGTACTACTTCTGCTTCGTGCTAGAACCAACTGACAATTGACCTTGTCAATAATTCATAGAAAACTTTCACTGTTGTCTGGATGCAACTTAGTGATGGAATATACAAAGTACAAACAAGTCAATATCATGAAGTGTGTGACAATTAAATCTTTAAGATGGCCAAAGACCGCAAATCTATATGATAGAGGTCATTTCAAAATTTCAAAAAAGAAACAATATGCCGAAGTAGAATTATTCAGTGCGAATAAAAAGCGTCAATTGGCAGACAACATGGTTACGATGAAAACAATAATCAACTCGACGTATTGATCTGATTAATATTTATAAGGGCAGCTGTCTGGGCTCAGTGAAGCTAGTTGATGACTAGAGACGTGGAACTGTTGGACATCAATTAGTCGTGTAGATCACGACAAGCCATGTAGTGTGTATGCTCTTCGAGGCGAAGCAAGCCAAGATGGTTAAGTAGACATTGGCCACAAGACGTTGTGTAGATCACCCTTAGAAAGGAAACAAGTAACTCGATGCCAAGAAGATGACAGTCCAGAAAAGCAAACCAACAACACTGTGATTTCATATGAGAAGGCGTGAGTGGACGCGCACAGACGACAACACTACCGAGGGGCCAATGCTCGGGTGTTCCAGCCCGCCACCAGTCACTCAGCTAGTGGCAAAAGAGCGCCAAAACGACTCGAATCAGCAGATGGCTGCGGTGCGCACTCCATCACTTCCTACCACTGTTTGTTGACCGTGCTCCACTCGGCACGCACACACAACTCGGCATGCGCACTGCCAGTGGAGTGGCAGTAGAGTGGCAGCACAGCCACACTCGGGGAGGTAGCACTGCACTACACAGCCACACTGCTCTTCACCCTCCCCAACTACCCTCCAGTGGCTTCATCTGGTCTAATCTGTCTGGTGCCACTACCTCGAAACAAAACTGGCACAGTAGAGGCAAAACTACACAGGTTTCAATAGTTTTCACTACGGCTTCGGTTTGTAGTTTGCTTTTCATCAATTGGTGCCTAACAAATCAAACTTGAGCACGCCAACACCATCTATAGGTTGGCATTGGAAACACTTTTACATTCGAATTTTGAATTCATTCTTTACATATACGTAAATTCTTGATCCTTTTACTTTCTTGAATGTTCTTGATTATAATTTTACTTTGTTTATTGTTGATGTTAGACTATTAGACTAGAGAATTTTGACAATAAATAATTATGATATTTATTGTCATTAATGCCAATATTGGTTTTCTGCCTAAGGTTTATTTATAAGCAGCGACGTTTTGGCTCGCTTCTTGAGCTTTATTGATTGATGATCGTTGCTAAGTTAAAACTTATCCTGTTCGGTGATGGAGAGGCTATCTTAAGTTGCTCCTCGGTCAGTAAGGCGAAAGTTCGTTGTTATGATGCTTCTTTCATCCCACTAGAAGGGATTTTCACTCAGCAGGTCCGAAGTAAAGCCCTTGATCATCGCCTAATTCCATTTGGTCGGCCTCTAAAACTAAGTACGATGTTGCTTCAAGTTTTACTGTCGTATCCCAACGATACGTTAGTTGTGAACAAGTCTAAGTGGCATGTGACGCGTTCTGTTACTCACTTGTGTGTCGCTACTTGCCTCTTCTTTCCCTTTGTCTTCTCCCTTGTTTACCTCATTCACGTTCAAACCTAACCCGATGCATTTTTTGAGAAAAAGTTTACCTTTATTTAATTGGCGAACTCGAACATCAATTAAAAACCTAATTGTTGAGTGCCACACCAAAACCCATTTGATTGTGACCATACCCCAGATGCCAGTCTCCTGAGGAGGATTCCTCAAGCAGCAATGGTCACACCAGCTCTGGTGATGACGATATGGCATCGGACAATGAGGAGTCCAACCATTCAAGAAACAAGCAAGAGCAACTCAAGCAAAACACTTTCCAAAAAGGCAAGCGAGAGAATGGTTAGCAATTCAAGCAACGAGTATTGGGCTAGAAAACAATTACTACAGGAACAAATAACGCTTTTGAAACTTCAGCAGGATGCTGCTAGATCGATAGTAAATTATAACAACAAATTTCTTTTGTTAAATTACACTTTCACATTCGTTTTTACAAATTCTTTCTCACTCACTTGCGTAATTTTTGCTAAAATTCCGTGGCACCAGTGTTCGAATCTACCGGTGTTCCAACCCATCTTTACTCACTCACAACTATCCTAACCCATCTCTACTCCTTCCCTAAACCCCACTCACTCACAGTTCTAGCCCAACTCAAGTTTTGCATAGATTCGTTTCACAATCATATTTAAAGATCAACTTTAAAGTTCATAATTGTTTATTTTAGTTTAAGTTGAACTTGAATTTAAGTTTTAAGCTAAATTTTATCTCTAATTATAATTGTATAATTGATTTTTAATTCATTTTACACAATAAGTTCAAGTTGAAGTTCAACTTAACTTAAGAATACGGGCCATTAACTCTATCTGTCGGCCACCGATTCAACTGAGGCAGCGGACTGCTATTAGACTTCAGGTATCCATTTGTAACTCTCTATTTGTTTACATTTTATATACAGGCAACCCTCAAGAAACGAAAATGTTGTACCTTGGGCAGTACAAAGTGGCCTTTTTTAGATGTGGCCAGAAGTAACGTGTGTTTTGCTCTACGCCC
The DNA here is from genome assembly GCA_011762765.2 of Rhinocypha anisoptera. Taxonomy (NCBI): domain Eukaryota; kingdom Metazoa; phylum Arthropoda; class Insecta; order Odonata; family Chlorocyphidae; genus Rhinocypha; species Rhinocypha anisoptera. The sequence goes on along the minus strand of WURS02063582.1, from coordinate 15,695 downwards.
ATTTATAATGGAGGTCTTTTCTTGAGCAGGCCGATTGTTGAGTGTTGCCTGTATTTGTTATTTAATTTATAGTGTGGAAAGAATAAAGGTTGAGTCCGACAAAGAAGGTCTACGTTTGTTTGTCGGAATAGAACACAACACAATACTCTTCAAATTTACAGTGAAAAGTGAAACAAACTTAGTAGCAGACAGTGTTCGATTTAGGTACTGCTTAAAATGGTATGTGAAAAGTGAAGCAAGAAAAACTTGAAGTTACGGGTCTGTAAATGGTTCTATTGTCAGTGGACACTAACCACACGGTAGAATTCTTAAAACAAATGCTTCCAGCAGACTGAAGTATGCGTCTGTTGTTACGTTTACTAAAGCAACTTTAAAATGCGGGAAAGTTGAATCTTGTGAGACTTAAGATGGCTTAATCGTTGAGTCTTACACTGTGAGTATGAAGTTTACTGACGTTGTCATTGATTTGATCGATTCACCCTAGATGGCAGTCAATCGCCGAATGCATCCAATGGTGTTTTTCTGGGGTATGGCTAATTTTTCCAAAGTACTGTGGAAGGCAAAACAATCACCCGCTTACCGCTAGATAACGCCACAGTCTATGGAAAAAACAATGGGAGATTACCTACCCCAGAAAAACAACACTGAATGCATCCAGGGCTGTTAACGGGGGTCCGGGTTAAAATTTTCAATTGTTGACTTTCATAGACGGTTCGAGCATTTTGTTCTTTGCTTAGAGAAGATTCTTGTAAAGGGTTAGTGAAAAAGCCAAAATTTTTAACCCGTACCCCCATCAGTGAGGTGATGGTGAGATTTTACAAAAGCCCATATCCTCTCTATTGAATTTCACATCAGTTAATTTGTTTTAAAAATTTAACAATAGACGAAGTTAAGAAGGTAATTTCATTCTTAATTTTTTGGGAAGCGTAGAATTATCACTCGATTGAACTTGGGTTTGAATCAATGGTTTGAATCTGATTTGAATCATCGTTAGAATCACACAGTTGTGTTGTCACCACTAGCGTTAGTTTGTTTGTTTATCTCTGAAACTGTTGAATAAAAATATCTACATAATTCTAAACAAAATTACTAATTACAAATATTTTTTTCTACAATTGCAACTTAATACAAATAATGCAAATTTATTAATTGGTTGTTTAATGATATAAATAGTATAACACAAAACAAGTGGAGATGAATTCTCGAGGCAAGACAAATAGCGGCAGCGATTAACAAGACAGAGGGGTGAGGGTCACAGTCGGGTTAGGCAGGTTATGGCTAACCCACCAGTTTCTACTCTGACTAGTATTCTTCTAAGCTCCATTTTTTCATAAGTGAGCATTTGGTGAGATATAATAATTAGAAAAATAATTCAAAAGGGCAAATGTAAATTTCTTTATAAAAATAAATATAATAAAAAAGTTAAAAGGGAAAAAATGTAACATGAGTAGAAGAGTTGGCAGGGCGACTAGTCGTGGAAGAGCTTAGGAGCGTACTGCATCGAGTCGGACTGAAGTTTGGCTTTGAGATGCGATAGTTCCGGCTCGTAGGCACCAAGCGAGGAAGTGCGCCATGCGTTGGACACACCACTACTCGCCGCATGACTGCTTGGTGGTGATGACTCAAACGAGTCCGAGTCGAGGTTGGCTAACTCGCCCGAATGGATGTTGGAGCCACCTGCAAGGGTGGTGAGTCAGTGAATTGCAACCATTTCGTGTGATCGAGCCGTGCACACTAGCTATCCGCACTAGGTGATTTTAGAACTTCTATGACTAGCACTAGCTACAGCACTAGTGGCTATGTTTGCAACTGGTACGTCTGGCTTATCATACGAGGGTACTGGTAGATGTGCATGTCCGATCGAGGTGCTCGAGGGGTGCGCTTCACTGTAGCGTAGATGCCGTCGTGGTCCATTTGGTTGTTGTACTGTACCAATAATGGTTTAACATGCGCACACCACTTGAACCCAAATGTACTCACCGTTTTGAGTGGCGACCCTCGCAAAGTCATATGACCGAGTGGTACCCTCTCTTCGCCTTCGGTGGCTTTCTGAATGTTGGTCATGGCATAGGGCGACTGAAAGTGGGTCATGTTTCCATTATTAGAGCAGTTCACTGTTGAGTATCCGTGGTGCTCTAAGGTAAGACCTCCTTTTCCTTCAATGTGCTTAGTTTCCAAGTCACCCAATATCATTGATTCGTTGACTTCATTCTGCAACTTTTTGTCTCCGTTGAAGTTACCTTTAGAAGAGAACAATTATGTATTAGCTATAAACCTTGTGCTTCGAACTTTCTACCGTATATATTGTTAGGGTGTCGTGGTTTGCGGGTAAAGATGATATAAACCAGGGAGAGAAGTACAACGACAACAACGAACGAGATGACTGATGGTACCACTACTAACACATCGGCATAGAATGGTACTGAAGACGAAGCACGAGAACCCATCAACACAGCTGGCCCATCTTCTGTGAGACTAGTGTTAGTGGCGATTGCAAAAAGGATTACAATTTTACCTTGCAGTAAAGATGGTGTTGTTTGAAAATGGTACTCAGCCTCGGTACTGCCCGCTTCATTGAAAGCGGTTATTCTAATTTGATACCTGTGGCCCGAGATCAGATCGTTGAGCACAATCAACTTCTGGTCGGAGATAGGATGCATCGAAAGTGGAGTCCAGTTGTTCAATGGATCTGATTTATACATCACTTCAAAGTTAGATATCCTGCAACCACCATCGTGGAACGAATCGAGATAGATAGTGGCCGTGGTAGAGTTGACTGCTAGCAATGAATTCTTATCTGGTGCCACCGGTGCTGTGAAAGAAAACGAGATCAGTCAGATCAGTGCTTTACTCGTTGCCGTCGATCGATGGCGTGTTGGGTGTTAAGTGGACTTGAGTTCGATGGTGGCAACGCAGCAGTAAATCTAGACGAGTGCCGTATCATGAAGAGCTGTGCTACTTTGCCCAAGCAACTCACTAGTTCCACCGGAATTTATGATCGGCAGCGCGCGCTCGACCCGGTGATTAGTGGCCGATGGCACTTAGTCTCCAAACGAGTATTTAACTTTATAACTGCCAATAGATATGCCGGCAGCTGCTCGTTATTCTAGCGTAGTAGTTGGTCGTGATCTGATTAGAACAGAGTGAAGCTGCTATGGTTCTCCTGACAGCGAGCTACCCCGTCGACCAGGTAACTGAACTGGCAGCAAATTATGTTGATCATCTGGACAATGTCTACTGACTACTAGCACCAAGTGGGTCGCGACGTTGTGAACAATTGATAATGACCATTTGACATGGCGCACAGTGATCAGCAAGGCGAAAATGTCTTGCCACCGGGTCGGGCTGCTTGTTAGACCGACTTGTCGGACACTGTGCCACTCAATATGTATGATAATTTGGCCAATACTGCTATTATTATTAATATATGTGGGGTTCTACCGCCAGTCGATGGGCTCGATAGTGGAAGAGATCACAAGTTCAGTGTAGGGATAGAAAGCTTTATTAAATCAAATTGGTTCAAATGGAATGAGTAAATGAAAGAGATGCTTGCTTGGACAAAAGAGTGGTCTGTGGAGAGAAACGCGAGCTCGCAAATAATTCTGCGATCGGTGCGGCACTGCATCGTTGGTGATGCTGAGGCACTGAGCTCGAATCGAAATGCGATCTAGATTCTTGGCTGTCTTTGATGGAGAAGCACTTGTACGCCCGTACTCTCCTCACATAATGCCATATCACTTGGAAAAGTGCCGCCCGTGCAGTGCAATATGCGTAAACTGAGGCAAACAATTGAAATTAAAGACCAACTCTTCAGCCCAGTCGGTCAACTTCAAATGACTCAAACGAATTGCGAAGGGGAGCAATTATAATTTATAGATAGATAGATATTTTATTATTATTATAGCTAGATTTAACAATTACCTTACACTTTGGCAGTGATGTTGGCGAGGAGGCCGGCACGATCGGAGCCCGACCCGAGCCGACACCACCGCCATTAGTCGCACTTCTTGTCTCGCGCTTCGCTTGTGTCCGCCGCATCGCACCCAAGTCACATTTCCGATAGCATTATTACCGGGTAAGGTTTTGTAAATTTCAATTTAAAATTGGGCTATGACATAGGAACAGAAATGTAATTTTATCTGCATTACTACCACCGCAACATTGCAGCACCACCAGTGCTAGTGATTAATCTTATTTAGATCTAATAGAAATGGCAAAATTTAATAATTTGATCAGATGTAATTTTATCGTTATTCCGATGTCAAATGCCAAATTGATGAGCCAACGGAAATCAGCATCTATAAATCATCGATAGAACCGTTGGCCCGGGTCGACCCGGTCTGCTCACAGCGGTAAGTGCGTTTGGCCTGTCACCAACTTGGGCTCGATTGCCACTGTGGCAATCGGCTCGATTGATGCATTGATGCCCCAGCAACGAGACGAATCAATTTTGCATATCACGTAGAGGAATGCTGTTGCAATCTCGATAGATTAGCATTGGGACTTCTCCACGGACACGGATGGCGATCACCCGGATCACTCCGGTGAATCGGTAGCAAAGCCGAATCATCCCCCCACTCAATCTTTGACGGCACTTGGATTTGTGAAACGAGCCTTTAGCGCGATTAGCAAATGACACTTACATGTGCCGTCGGTGCGTGCCGACACCACTTGACTTGGGTTGCCTTTGCCTGCTGAATTGTATCCCACTAGATAGTATTGGTAGCGAGTACCACACCGCAGATTTTCATGCAAAAACGTGTTCACTTCAGAAAGACGCATTTCCTGCCAGTCACTAGATTCTCGTTTATAGTGTAGAACATAACCTACAAAATAACAAAAAAAATAAATAAATTGGAGTGCTCATGGAATCAGTGATAATACCTGAAATGATTTGATCCACAAGGTTAGTCCATGCGAGACGAACTGAATGAAAAGTCACTTCCGCTACTTGGAGGGAAGGAGCCATTGGAGGGTCTGCGAAAAGTAGAAATTAAACAAAATGAAAATACAGTTTAACACATCCTTACCAAACTCAAGGGTGCTAACGTAGACGGGCTCAGACGATGGACCAGCCCCTTTCGAGTTGAAGGCTTGCACCACCATCTCGTAACGTGAAGCTCGTTTTAATTCAGTAACAGCACATTCTTCAGCCTGATCCTTGCTCTTTACTTCAAGTGTTTTATAAATAAAATCGCCTTGAGCTGGCGACTCGCCCGAACTTGACTGAATCAAGCGATAACCAATGTAGTAACCACGAATTGTGCCAAACTGCAACTCTTTGCGAGGTGCTTTCCAAGAGATCTACTCGGTAATGAGAGGGTTAGAAAGACAAAATCCGAAGAAACAACCTTTCGCTTTGGTTGGTCACCTTTACTGAGGCAGAACTGAGTGGAGTGACTTTGAGGTGCAGTGGCGGTCCTCCAGGCGTCTCTTCGTCAGTGTGAACGTTGATAACCTCACTGGGGTCACTTCGTCCCAGTCCGTTGACCGCGTAAATGCGCACTTGGTAAGAACTCACTGGCTGCAGGCCGCTCAATGATACTGTACTCTCCGAGGCCGACACCGATATATTTGAAAAGTGAGTTGACCATTTTTCTATTTATTAAAAAAATATATAAAATCCATTGTGTGAATTAACAAGACAGAAGGTAAAGTTCGATTTAACTGTGATAAAGCACAGTTGAGGAATCAAATTGCGGCCTGTGCACGATGCCCTACCACTTCAGATCTAAGAACCAATTTGGCTGTGATCTATCTACTGTAAACACAAAAGCATACTTTTATCTGTCTCTGGAAAACCAAAAAATTGAAGAGGAAATAGATGAAAAACGAGATGATTAATTGATGGAGAGTAAGAGAGCAGCGAGGGCGATTGGAGTCAGCATAGTGACGTCAGTTGTGGCCAGCACAATTGAAACTTGAAAGTATACTATGTCTTCTCACCGAAAAGTGCCATTCGGTCAATTTTATTTAAAAACTATAATTACTTTTACCAAACTAGTGGCATGTTCAAACTAACTTTTCCATTTGGAAGGGGTGTTTAAACAATGTTTAAAGGAGTAATCGATTTGCTTACTTGAGACAATAATTTTGAATCATGTCAACCCGACATGTCAAGTGGCAAGGGCATACCGTAACCGATGACAAATGATCTACTAGATTTGTGTGAACAGTTGAACTTTTCAATTATGCACAAGTGGCTCCTGTGAGTTGAACTCACCAGCCTCCTATAAGACAAACTCAACTCGGTACCTATCGAGCCGAGTTGCCGTTACCAAAGCTGATATATCCACACACGCAGGCTACCTCGCGGAATCAATCGAAGTGCAGACCTAATCTCAAGTCATTGCAAACTAATCACATTGATTCACAAACAACCAATTGACTAGCAACAGACTGCAAAGAATTTCGATAAGTGCTGCTAAGGCATAGTGGCTCGAAGTACTTGTTGTTTAGTGGAGAATGGAATTCAAGTGGTAAAATTCTATTCGAGCTCAAAATTGATCTCTTGAAGCCATTGAGTGCGCCCTCAGAGTAATTGAGTTGAGTCTGATTAGCCACTCGCCATTCATCTGGCCAACCACCAATCGAAGTGATCGAATTGCTCCAGAGCAATGAACGAATGGCATGACAAGCACAACTCAGCTAGCCACTGACTGTCGAATTCAATCAAGTGCAAGTAAGTGTTTTGCAGCCAAGCAACAGCCCTCACAAGTCAGCTATGCTGATTGCTGGCATTGCAATAGTTTGGAAGCAGATCCAAGCAAAAAACTATATATATTTAATAGAATCAAGTGGTACAGCCTGAGAAGTCACTACTTACCACTGTCCATTTTGTGTTGGATAATGTAGTGCGTGAGGGGACTGTTTCCGCTGTAGGGAGTGGCCCAGGTGATACGAACCGATCGACCATCTCGCTGATCCACCTTGAGGTCAGACGGTGGATCTGGCGGCGCTACATAATATACTGTAAACACATGGATCATAGAAGCAAGTAAGCTTACCTTGCACAATCAGCTGAATGTTAGTATCATCGTGACCGTACTGATTCGAGGTGAAGCATGTGTATAGACCACCGTCACGTCGATCCGAGTTACGAATCAATAGCTCAGATTTGATGCCATCTGTCATGATGGTTTCAATCATGTCATACCGCCCATCGTCGGCTGCCATGAAAGGAGCTTTGTCTTTAAACCAAGAGATAGTGATTGGCCTACAAATGGATTTGAGGAATGCTTCACGTAAATTTCAGAAGCTACTCACTTATCACCCGTGGCACTACATTTGATGCGAGCCTCGAGGCCACGGTGCACAGTCTCTGTTCGAAACTTGGTGTCGAAGTGTGCCGCCACTGTAAGAGGTGGGGTGAATAGGTTACTCACGTTGTCATTAGACACAAGCCTCGATTGCCAATTCAATTAGAACAATAGAATGTATTAAAAAAATTAATTATTGATATAAACGCCACACATATTTAGACAGTAATTTGCATTAATCATGCCAGAGCCTCAGAGGGTTGTAAAGTTGAAATTTCAATAGTCCGTGACCAATGAGTGGCCAAGGCCTATGGTAACACTAATTGACCAGCATGCAAATAGTGAGTTCGATGGGTCATTGCTGGGTGCATGCTAATCGGTGGGCGCAGTGCCAATAAGTCTAGTGGTAGTGAAGTGACAGGCACACCGCACGAGCTTTAATCTATAGTGCCAGATAGCCATCAAGCTCGGCTGGGCACTGATGGCGAGACCAATAAATTAAGAGCACAGCTTACCGTTGACAGTGATCTTAATAACTTTGCTAATTCCTGGACCAATGCTGTTGGACGCAGCGCACATGTAGTAGCCAGTGTCCGACTTGTGTGCGTTGTGAATGACTAGCGACCCATTCTCGTACGGCCTCAAATGTCCGTTCGAGCTAATGGGCTTAAAGTCCGACGGAAGCTCGCGATTAGAGCCTGCTTGAACAAATAGGACAACGGTGAGGGTAGGCTAAGTGCAATAGACAGCTGGTAATGCTCCTTACCATCGGCACGTGACCAGGTGACCACTGGCTCTGGGTAGGCGTCAGTGTCACAGTCAATCACAGCGTTGCGCCCTTTCACTACCGTCATATCAGAAGGCTCGATGCGCCAACGAGGAGGCACTGAAAGAGAAGGACAATATTAGTGAAGATATTGGGTATACAAACCCAGCGGGTCACTCTCCACTTGGCACTGGCATCACTGACCAGTGAACTTGAAGCACAACCCAACTCGCCAATAGCAACACACTCCCATAGTGTGTAAAAACATAGGAAAATTTGTGAATTAGACCCAATTTGTTTGACTCGGCTCATTTGCATGAAGCACATGAAGGCATGAGGGAGCGCTGATAAAGTGCCAAATGGAGAAGAGCGATGCGCTCGGTGGCGCTTGAGGTCTCGTGAGACAACTTGTTATGTTGCTCTATTAGAGCTCAGCAGCGGCTGCAATCGCTCACATGCTTTTCTGCCAACGTTATCCAACCCCGTAATTCGGCTATGTTGTAAACTTTCGCCCCATGTGAGCGCATCGCTTAGTCTGTGCGTAATTGATACAAATTGAATCAGCAATACCAGAGCTTGGCCAATCAGTGTCGGCCTAGTTGTTTGAAGAGATTAGTAAAGTGCTACCTAATCAAGAAATGTGAGACACGACTTGATTTCACACTCTGACCCTGGCAGTTCACTACACTGCCCACTAACAGCTATTTGTTTGCCTAGTATAAAGTAATATATAAAGCCAGAGGCTAAAATTCATTAGTTATTCGTAATTAAGATCATAATTAATTATGAGTAGATCATAGAACATTGCTAATTGGGTGGTGCAATAGTGGTAGATTATTGCAGTAGTGTCTTGAATAGCCAAGTCACTTACCGTGAATGATCATCGAAGCACTGTGACTGCTACTGCCGGCAGGATTCGATGCCACACAGGTATAGTTGCCTGGAGAAGGTGCTAATTAGATAGCGTCTTCAGGGTTGAGTTTCATTCTACTCACCACGGTGCTCGGGTTGGACCGATTCAAACGCTAATGTGACCGAATACTCAGTGACGTGGATTATGTTGGTTTGAGCCAACGAGCCGGTATTGAGTTTGGTACCATCTTTGTGCCACTCGATCTGCAGAGGCTGATGAAACTCACAGTCCACAAAACAACTAAACATACCTTGACCGGGGGATCTCCTTTAACTACCGTACACAAGAGATTATAGCGCTGTGACTGATGCAGCGATTTGGGGAACTTGAATGGCTCGATCACAGGGCGAACTGAGAAGAGGAATAGTTTTGTTAGAGTTAGCACTATTTACTGTTTTCACAACGGCCATTACTACAAGCGCACTTTTACAAGGTGTCTCCAAAGAAGAACACTCATGAAGCATTCATTTTAATTGTAAGCCAGTGTCGGGAATTTAATTAATTTTGCCGCACAAAGAAATGGCGAGGAATGTGTAGTGCGTGTGCTCGATGAAAGGCGCGCATGGTTTGATCAACGACTGCTAAGTGCGCCTTGTGCACCATCCCAAACACAGATGCCATCGGGTGCATCAAAGCGATCGGGTCCGATGAATGGCGTGCCGTGAAGAGGCCATCGAATTAATTGACTCACTGACACTCTACCTGTGAACGCGGTGCTAAGGTCGCGCCAAAACTATTCGGCATAAATCAAAGTTGAAAATGCCAACCACTTGGCGGAAGGAACATTGTGACCTACTCGGTTCAATTCTCGAGCCAGGCTGAGAACGAGAATCACTTAAGACAAACAAAACACTGGTTTTGCGGATAATTAATTTCTTCCTTCAAACAATACCACGCGACCCGACACATACTCACAAAGAGTTCCAATTAATTTATGTTAATAAATCTTGATATTCCATAGATTATACGCTGCCATCACATGAAGCGTATGCGCACATGAAGCGCATGTTTCATTCTCTCTGGGAAACAATCATTAAGATAGTAGCTGGGCTCCACCATTACAGCCCGCTGCTAGTGTTTGCTTACTCGATTAAGCTACAGCGAATAATTGTATTAGTGGCACCACAATCATTCCATATTTCCACAATTCGCCATTACGCGAGTCCGACAACAACTCCTCCGCATATGCGGTGACGATGGGCTCGGCACCACAAAGCAATGGGCAATGGAGCTGACCGCGCTTATCGGTAGAGCGCCAGTGGTGCCGGTGCAGCCACACCACTGCGGATGACACGTCGCCTGGCTCGCATCCGCCACTAGGCTCCTAATCAAAAGAGGCCAATTAGCATCGATTAATCTGAGCGGTGTGCGCACCGAGCAGTTCGTCAGTTCGTCATAAGCCGACAGGAAACCAGCAGCCAATAGCAAGGGCACAACTCACCACCAATGTATCTCTCACTTATAGACTATTGCTTTGCGATATAATTATAATAGTTTTTTGATAGTAAATTAAATAAATAATACATGAGCTTGATAACGAGAGGGAGAGGGGAGAGAAAGAGTTGTCGACAGTGAGCACCGTGGGATGTGGGTTTGCAAAGACAACAGTATTGGTGCTTCCGAACGGGCAGCGAGCAAGCGCGCCAGTCGCTGAGCGAGAAGCATGTCGAAAATCATTGTTCGTGTGCGCGACACAAAGGCGTCAATATCAATAATGATGGAGCGACGGCACTGTGCAGCCATCAATATTCGAGTTATCAAGACTCGATTGTGGCAAGAGTGCCATCGAGACATCCAGCGCCTCGTCGTTTTATTAGAAAGCCATAAATTTGGCTCACAAGTCAGCTAGCAAGCACGCGAATCGAGCCCAAGCGATCAACTGTAGCTCCACCAACAGCAGCTCGACTTGGTGAATGCAAGATGCCGCGGTTTAAATGATAAACGGAAATACGATGAGCTCACTTGCGATTCATCTAATCGGACACGACGGCTATCACCGTTGTCGCTATTGTCTGTGGCCATCCACTGGCCATTCGTTGTCGATCGATGCTCTCTCCCTTCCACTTCTCACCCTAGCACGCCACTCACGAAGACGCAACCCCTCAATCCGTGGCTTCAATCACAATAAAATTTTTAATTAGAAAGAGTAGAATCATGTTGAGATTGGAGACTGGTGGTGAGAGTGAGACCATGACGATCTGGCAGAGCAGCCCCATCGGCCTGCTAGTTCGCCACCCTGCTGCCACCCATTGTGTCTCGAATTAATAATGACTCGAGCCACCACTGCCAACAAGATCTTTGTCTCACTTGGTTTATTTGGATGAACCATATTTGAAGGATATTTGAAGGCCACACAGGAATCTCTTCTCCTCGATGTCACCCGCATGATAATTATGACTATTAATAATAATAATATTGGCTGGAATCTGCTATCTACTATTAATAAATTCGATTGATAGTGCTTCTACTAGTGGATTCCGTTTTAATCATAATTAATAACAAGCCGAAGCAACGCGTTATAGATTGAGCAATGGCAAGCAATCACAAAAGACAGTAGTGAGTGAGTGCAAGTTGCCTCGGTAATCATCGCTAGCAACTCATCGATGTCGAATGGCTGTGGTGGCGGGAGTGGAGAGAGTAGAGGGCGTGCAGGGTGCCATTGGCCAGTGTGCAGAGCCAGTCCACTCGGCCCATCTGCCACTGCATAGAGTTGCGCGACGCTGCAAGTATGCAAAGAGCGCCAAATGACGACCCGATCTAGCGTCCAGTGGCACCAAAGAATCGAGCATTAGCAGAGGCGCGCTGTTGTGATAATTAGAGGGCAGAGAAGCGGAGAGAGCTGGCGCGAAGCACCTCACGGCATCGGCAGCACTGTCCGGTTAGGCAGCATCAGGCTGTCATCGAGGCGACGATGCATCACCACGCGGACGCATCTTAATGGCTAAGTGCAGGCGCTGAATCGGCTAGCCAGATGACTTATTGATTATCGAACAGTGTCGCTCCTGCCCGTTCACTGTCATTGGTGCTCGTTTGCAGGCTCGAATGTGTCAATTAATGCTGCACCATCGTGGCTTGTCGATGGTTGCCCACTGCCAATGACGCTAATGGCTAGCTCTCAAGTAAATCGATCCAGCACAGTCGCTTGTTCAGCTTTCAAAACGTGAAAAATATCGTCCCAATTAGATTTGTTTATCAATCACAATCACAATGTCTATTGAAAGCCTTTAAATATGATTTTGCTGGACCAAGCATCAGTGCTATTCTAATCGAAATTCGATAGATCAATCTAACCGGTTGATTTAGCATTGCCATGCGATGAGCGTGAAGAAAGTTGAAGTCGATTAGTGGAGTAAAGCCATCAAAACTACTCTTTCTCTCTATCTCTTGCCACGAACATGTTGGCTAGATTGGCAGCATTGCAAACTTACTATCCACTAAGCGGTATTCATTGCCTGATTCTCTAGTTGGCCTGACAGATCAACGAGTTAATCTCAGGAACGAATCATGGAAACAGATGACTCGCGTTAGGCAGAGTGAGCTCCAGCCAGCCATGGCAACCGATTCCAAGTCTGACCAGCGTCACTCATTCTCATGCACCAACGCATTTCGATTGAGGCCTCGCGATAAACTTCCCCGATAAACTAAATAAATTTGCTCCTAAGCCTCAATTAATCGATCTCATGCACCAAATTTTGCTTAAAACAGCACTTCTGTTCCTAAAAGTGCTTGGTTGGACGACTAAGCTAAAACTCGAAGATTGTGGTGCGCTCCAGACAGGTGATCGAGTTGATCGGACAGTGAAGCAATCGATGTCGGTTAATCACCGTTCAAGCCTTGCTCCAAGTGATGCGAGCAGCAATTCATGTGCGTGAATCAAATTCAATTAACACTAAGCCCAGTTTGTTTACTTAAAACTGCACGTAATGTCGAATTGAATTTTAAATTTGTGTCTCATTTTTCAGTGGCAAGAATAAATAAAATGAAATTAAATTAAGCACATCTTGGTGAATATCTGCGTGAGTGAGGCAGACCGTCAAATCGAAGAATATTGCGAGCAAAATGAGTAAAAAGATGCGTGCCACGCGTGAGTGTGGTGAAATTAAAAATTCCACGCATAGTGACGGTGTTGTCAAGTGCCAAGCGCCGCGCCTACTCGCCGGACACGTCTGGCGAACTACTTCAGATGCCACTGAGCGCCAATTATTGACTTGGTATTATCTCGCTTCTAGAAATTTCAATTCATCAATCCTGTACTCGTGTCGCCGCCGCCACGGTGATCAAAGCAAGTGGTCCTTGGTACCGACTGGGACCAAATTGACGAGACTCGCGCGCTCGGGCGCGACTCAAGTGTTCCGACACGACTAGCATCAAGCCCCGTCGAGCGCATCGCATTCCGTTCACGTAGCTCCGATCGCTATACAACAAATGTCATTACGCGATTGAAAAGTAAGAAGATTAGACTAAAATTCGTGTAACGCCAATTGAGCATTTTAAAAATTCTAAGAAACCATGCTGTCTTTGTGGTGGCCAAATGGAATAGAGTAAATTAAAAATTGTAAACATGGCCGGAAAGGAACGCGCATAAGAGGTAGGACATGGAAACACATACCGAGAACTTTGAGTGAAAAAGAAGTCTTGGCACTGGAACGCGCATCGTCGCGAGTGCGAGCAATGCAAGTGTAGACGCCTTGATCGGTGACGCGCTCAAGCTCGATCACGCTAAGGGTGCCATTGGGAAACACTTTCTGTCGGTGATTGTAGGGCAAGCGCACACCGTCTGACATGGAGCAAGGGTTAAGGGTGCAGGACATTGTGAATCGATCACTTACCACGCTCCCAGACAACTACATCGATCGGGTAGCCACCAACGGGACAAGTGATGGAGATACTTTCGCCGGCTACCGCAGTCTTATTTGGCATGCGACGCACAGTGGGTCTACCGAACACGTTGACACGTGCTGAGTGACGCACACTAGCTACGTCGTTCATCGCTGTGCACGTGTACACTCCACCATCTACACCAAACAACCGAGCCCAAAGGTCATTCAAGTCGTCCAAACCCGAACCCTGCACCAAGACCTACCTTCTGGCAAGACGGATGATATGTTGACATAACTTACAAGTAGCGAGTCTCGGGTTACGTAGTCTCCAATTCTGTAGCGCGACATGTGATCTGGTATGGGCAAGTTGTCATAGACGTGCCAGATCACTTGAGGAATCGGATTGCCGGACGCAATGCACTGCATGCAAGCAAGCACAACATTAGTTGACGATGCACTGAGTTGACGATGATAGATGGGGCACATTCGATATTGACCACCATTTGGCCATGTCATCCTCTAAGTGCGATTGGTAGCGGGAGGCAAGTGCAAACACAATCCAGTAACATGATTTGAGATGACCGCGATCGAGCAGCGACGGCAAGGGTACGATAGCATCTCGGATGTAACCAGAGAGCCACCAGTGACTAGGCCTAATTCAATTAGAAGCCACAGTGAGCAAACACTTGGATGGGCTGTGGCCCTCATCGTCACTGTGAATTGAGCACCTCAAATGGCCCACTAGGCAACGAAGAGGAGACGAGCAAGCATCGTGCCACCCAATTTGATCTCTCTTCCTTTGTCTCCATTTGAATATCGATCGGTGCTTTATCACTCGCTAAACTGTTAGTGATGGCTGCGACGAGCAACAAATTACTAAATCGATACTGCCAAGTCCAATGATTGTACGTCTACTCGATATTGTACCAAGTTTCACACGGCAAACCATATTCGCATTAGTAAACTCTAACTAACAAATTTCGTGCCTTTGAGGTACAAAACACAAGGCACATAGACAAATTGATACAAGGCAGACGAGTCTAATGATCTAAATAAAATGTTGCCAGAGCCAAACAAGATACTAATAATCGTAGCGTAAACACCCCTAGTGAAATCAGTTTCTTAGCTGGCAGCAAAATGGCACCGAAGCGGCAAATAAGACGCCAAATTCAATTTGAAGCGAATCAAATTTGCAACTCTAATTGTTAGCCTCTGGCTTGTTTTACGATAACACTGCCTTACGCATTGTAGCGTTTTGTTTGGCAGTTTTAACTCACTGTTTTTGGGGTCGAGATAAATGCCAATTTGCATTCTTGGTTTTAAAAATCGATAGAGTGAGTGGCTTTGGGTAACAATCTTAAAACTCGCTCAAGCAAACCGAACAAAAGGGATGATCGCGTTCAGACAAACTCAATATTAAGCGTGTCCAGTGAGCCATCGTAATGGCAAATGATGATGCCGCTAACGGCATTTCATTACTATAAGTTGCAAGACACTATGAGGAGAAGGACCAACTTGGGAGAATATTTCTAATATAAAAGAATCAAGTAAATTGATTGCAATCCATCAATGTACTGGTCAGTGATCAGTTACGACTAATCAATCTAATCACTTCCTTCCAAGTTCAGATCAGTGACCATAAAAATGTTAGGATAGGATGGAAATGTCTTGGATCGTAGAAACGCAGTGCAGTTCTGAATGTAATGGAAGCTCAATGCTTACCTTTAGGGTAAGAGGTTGTCCCGGCTGCAACGTCTGCTCGGAGAAAACTGACAGTAACTGCGGTGCATTGTCTGCAACGGAAATGGTGAGTGTTGTTAATAAAGATTTCCTAATAGACCATTTGACTTCATTGGCATCAACAAAACTGAAGAAGCTGCGGGCATTCTTCTCGAACAACAGGTGAAGCGTCTATCAGCATCTTTACTTCTATTCGA
>WURS02063562.1:0-10612 GCA_011762765.2 Rhinocypha anisoptera | reverse complement strand
CGTGGATTTTGGCCATCGTGACTAGACAAGTGTGCACACGTGCATTGTCTTGATGGAACAGCACTTTCTTCTTCGCCCCCCCCCGCCCAATATATCTATTTAAGTAGACGCCAAAATACAATTTACTAACTGATATACTTGTGATTCGATTCCCAGAGAGAGAATATCAAATGCCCCTCAGTTACCAACAAGCGTTCCGCGAATCTCGGAGATATACTTAAAATCACCAAGCCCCTTTCTAAATCCACCCCCATACAAAACCCCACCTACTCCTTGTCTTCGTCCGGGTTGCAAAACTTGTCCCCTATTTGATTATTCCATCCTTTTCTCATAGCAACTTTCTTAAATATCTCCATTTCCTTCCTGCTTCCTCCTGCACGACCAGCAATGTCAAGTACCTTCTAAAATATAAACTATGCTCTGATTTTTATATTGGCCAATGCACCATACCTCTTAATGTCCGCATAAATAACCACAGTGTCTCAGTGTATCAGCTTCCCTCCTCCCCCCAGTTCCAAAGCATGCCTCCCTCCATAATCTCGATATTGACAACTGTTTCTACTTCTACTTCTCCGTATTATATTCTAGTATATGGTATTATCCTGTAAGCCGTAGCAAGGGTGTGTGGCAAGGGATGAGCCACCACCATACATCCACATGCACTCCCAAATGCAAATGTTAGGAGTCATACATTACACACTGAAGAAATCCACTCGCATGCAAAACATCATCCATATCATGCGGGACAATGTCGGACTCCTTACAGCAAATGTGATTGAAAATAATTTTTAATGTGTCCATTCTTTCTTCTCTTCCCTATACCTATAACCCTGCACCTATAATACTTAAAACCCTTGAAATTGAATGCATTTGATAACTACAATCCTTTAGCCATCTATTGTACATTAATTACGTCTGGCTTAGCTACATTTAATTCATCTCTCACACCACTGCCTGCCTCCAGACGCTTCCTCACCTCGTTGAAGTTTTCAGAGAGAAACTCCTGATGCCAATTTTTCCCGAATTTGGCATTTTTCCCGTAATTTGACTGGCCTATATGCGTTTTCGTAATTTGGGTGTTGATTTGTGCATGACTGAAAGTAGAAGAACTTTTTATTGGCGCGAACCAGCTTCATAATGAATATTCCCTGATGGAAATTTCCCTATGAATTTTATTCACAAATTTTCCACAGAAAATCTCTAAAGTTTCCCCAGAAAATTGAAACCCTTTTTTCCCTAGAAAGTACACCTCTGTGGAAAAGTTTCTCCATAGTGAATTTTCCCTGGGAACGTTTTTCCTAGGAAAATTTTCTAATAGATAAACAACAGAATAAACCATTGTCCTGCGAAAACGTAGGATATAAATGGAAAATATATAAACAAAATGATTGCATTCGTTTAAAAGAAGAACGCATATACCAATGAATTATTAAAAAGAACTTAAAACTACGTGTTTATTTAGTTTTTTCATAACATTTAGACATTTCATTTTCATTTAAATATAATTTTTTTCACCTGAAGCTGTAGGAATCTCTTAAATTATTCGAAATAACACCATCCAATGAACTGCCAACTAAACACAAGTGCCACCAAACAGCCTTGACTACACTGTGCATCATGATTTCTGTAAACATAACCACGTGATGAGGTAATTTTTATGAACGAATGCACTGATTTCAACTTTTAAAAGAAAAATAACAATGCACTTACGAGTATTAACGCAGTAATAATATGGCTTACCAAAATCTTCGAAAAACATGGTTTCTTCGGAAATGCTTTAAAATGTCTATAAAGATTTTTCCCTAGTGTTTCGTTCTAGGGGAATTGCGGGTCCAAGTCCTTGATTTTTAAAGGAAAAACTCTCTAGAAAAAAAAATCCCTAGAAATTAAGGGCATTTCCTCAGGAAATGAATTATTTCTTAGGGAATTTCAATTTTTCCCTTGCTTTCCCCCACGTTCTGGGATCTTTTTTTAGGGAAATTTCCATCAGGGTGCTTCAACTTTATTCGTCGTTGCGTTATCAGTTTACAGGTTCTGTCAGCGCCACGTCAATGCCTTAAGTATAGGTGGAGGACTATTTGCTTTGAATCAGCCAGCGAATAGTCTGGTATTACTTATCTGACTTTACAATTTCCAAGCCTACTCGACGACGTGTGTTTGAAATGGAGGAGTGGGAAAATATGAGGGCGGACTTACGGCACTACAAGCCCCAGACGAAGAGGTGCGAAAGAATATTCAATTATGACATACCTATGAGTGGGGCGGCGGGGAAAGGACCCGGGAAAACCAGCAAGGCCTCTCTGTGACATAACCGGGGACCCCAAGGCAGAGGGGGTGGGGAGGGGGAGAGAAGAGGGGATGGTTCATGGTATATTGTTGCAGCCTTATATCTTGGGAAGTGAATCAGAGACAAAATTCAAGGAAAAAGCTACTACGAGCTCAGAGTGTGGCACCTGTTGAAGTGAAAGTAAGCAATGCATACAGTACAACATCGATAGAAGCGTTATGTGAATAACGGGAATGCTACCCGTTGACTTAGAGGTGGAGGAAAAGTACAAATTCTATAGAATGCGGAAAGAAGAACAACCGACACATGAAAGAATGGATGAAATAAGACATGAAGCAATTGCATAATGGCAGCATTGACGGGACAACACGAGAAAGGGGACGAGAAACTCAAACGCGAAACTTCCCTACTGTCACCTCAAATTATAAAAACAACAAAAGGCCCTCGTTTTACTACTCGACTCAATTATTAACTGGACACGGAAATTATAGAGACAAGCTTCCTCGTTTTAAAATTTCAGAGGACCCAATCTGCCGGGGGTGCAGTAAAGCACTTGGCACGCATTGTCTGAGTGTCCTGCATATGAAGCAAAAAGAGACGCCAAGAGAAGAATAATAAAGGGAAACGACTGGTCCCATGTAAATCTAGTAAAAATAGAATACTGGACTGTGTATTTAACGCTCGAATCGGAGATAATGAACTGTTTAGAAAAAAAAGAACAAACTAAGAGACACTCAGCCCTGTCAAAGAATTAGTCTTACGTGACAAGGGAGGCGGACAGCAGGCCAGCCAAAGAGCAGTTATAGCACGTGGGGAAATATGCACAATATTATAAAAAATAAAAGCGGAATGAAAAAGCGACCCCCCTGTTATAAGGGCGAGCTTGAGACCGGGAGGGCCCGCGGGGAGTAACCCCCTTATTACAGGTATAACCTTAGGTGGTCAACCCTATTAATGACCCATATGTGACCCTCTTGAGGGTCACATATGTTTTGATTAGATCGTTTTGTTGTGTAAAATAGAATAAATATATTTGTGTAATGATGAGACCTAGTATTTGAGAAGAATTGACAGATAAAAACACATACACAACACACTCAAGTTCGGAAAAAGTTCCCAGGTGTGAACATTACATGTAAACAAAAAGAGCAAACGAACTCAGGATCTGGAATACAGCTTTGCTTAAGAAGGTCGCTGTGCCAACAAAAATGTATTCGATCTCTTTGACTCTTTTCTTTCGTGCTTGTATCTTGGCGATCGCATAAATCTAAGAACAATCCTATCAACAGAGGTTCAAATTTAACACTCGTCTAGTTTGAACTCATTTATTTAAATGTTAAAAAAAATTTCCAATATTTTTTCTCGGCTCATTTATACACACATTCCTGAGTTGGCGGCTATCAACTAGGAAATAAGTGGGCACTCGTGGTAATAGGAACTTATAAACGCGTGAAATTTTTTCCAGTTAAATTCCCGTGGAGGCCGTAGCACCTCAGGGGAGGTAGATCTCTCGGGTAGGGACAGGGAACGCGAGTTCAAGAGGGAAACCTCCAGCTTGGAACCAAGCTGAGTGATTTTCTGAGTACCAGACCGTCCTGGGAAAGGAACTGGCTCACATAACCTACCCTAACGTGGGCGTTATAGACGCTGCCATGCCGTCCGAAAATGTGTCTCCTCTGTTGTCAAGGAGAAAGTGTTATTGGTTCCCTATAATTTCTGCTATACATTAGTTATATAAGTACTGTGGTCACCAATGAACTATACAGTACAGGGATTTTTAGTCCGGGTGATACGGAATTATTATCAAAGGACCTAAGTGCTATTCAAAACTGGGACGAGACATGGGAATCATAAATTAATTTTTATAATGCATGACGATAGTTCGGGAGGCTTGTGGAATAGCAAATAAAAAGTTAGGATTCATAAGATGGGCACTAGGAAAACGTAATGAGACAGTAAAGGAGAGCAGTCACTTTTAATTAGTTAGGTCAAATCTCGAATACGCGTCGAGTGTATGGGACCCCCTTGAGACAGGACTGGTGTTGTAATTAGATGTAGCGTAGAGCAGCTAGATTTGTGAAAGGTTGTTACGATCAACGTAGCAGTGTAACAAGCTTATTGGAGAAATTGGGTCGGAAACCAATCATCGAGCGTAGGTTGAAGTACTGGTAAAATCTATTATGCAGATTTCAGGGAGATCACTTCAGCGAAGTAGTGAAAAATATATTGTGAGCCCCGACATACAACGGTGGATCAGATCACGTACACCAAACCAGAGAGATAAGACTGTCGAACAGATAGATATAAAATGTCAAATTTTTCCACGGACAATTAGAGACCAAAATAAATATCACCACACGCTCGGAGATAATAGTTATGGTAACTACTGTATATATTTATAATATCTTGCATGTTTTAAATTAAATGTTAATTGGTTTTGTTCCAGCATGACATGTATTTTATTTTATCAATGAAATTTTTTACATGTAATTAGTTTCTGTACATGCGAATTATATCTAATTTCAGTGCATGAGGGAATGCATGCCTGGTAATGGCTCACTCACCTCCTGCCACACGCCCTTGCCACTCTTCCAGGGCGTTACGTAGACGTAGATAGAGAAAGTGTAGTTCACTCGACAAGTTTTGCAGCGTTAAGGAAATAAATTTAACCAACATGGAGTATGTTAATATCCGGGTGTTACGATAATATTTCGTGGGGAAAACATGTTCGGGTAAAATTGCGGAAGACTAATTACAAAGTTAGGATTCGTAAAAAGGATGTTAGAGAAATCGAATCAGAAGGTAAAAGAGCGCCATTATTTTTCATTAGTTATGCCTCATTTTGAGTTTTACTGGAGTATATGTGATCATCAGAGCTCGTGGTTGCCCAGTGGGTAGAATGCTTGGCTACTGATCGGGGGACCAGGGTTCGAGACCCGGTGATGACTCTGGACACCTCCAGCTAAACCCAAGCTGAGTCATTTTTCGGGTACTACATCTTCGTGGGAAACCACTGGCAACGCAGGGAAAGGAACTGGCCCCTCTACCCTAATGTGTGAATTTCCACACGACGTGGGCTTAGTACTCTGGGTGAGCTCTCTACGCTCACTTAACATACAGACCTTCGGGTTTATTACCGTGGTTTATGTGATCATCATGAGGCAGGATATGTTTTGGAGTTAGATCGTGTGCAGAGTAGAGCAACTACATTTTTGAAAGGTTTTTGCGACCATCGGAGTCGTGTAACAATGTCATTGGAGGGATTAGGCTGGGAGGCATTTGTTGAGCGTATTTGAAATACAGTCTAAATTTACTGTGCATATTTAATTCAGATCACTTAAGTGAAAGATTTAAAGAAAAATTACAATACCCGTGCTTCTATAGTAGATCAGATCACGTATGTACGTAAAATCAGAGAGATAGAACGGATAGATTATAAATGTACATTTTCTTGGCGCAGTTTAAGATCAAAATAAACCTGTTTACAAGCACGAATATAATTGGATAGGTAGTGTATATATTTTATAGATATCTTTCATGCGTATTAAGTAGGTATATGTTAAATAACTTTGTTCCCACATGATAAGAATGTTTTGTCATTTAATTTTTAACATGTAAGTAGTTTATTTCAGTGTGATCTTTAATTCAATGTGAATCTAATATTCGCGTGAGGAAATCCATGCCTGGTGATGGCTCACCCCCTGCCTCAAACCACGGCGGCAGCTTGAGGTGTATTACGTAGACTCTCAAACGTGAATTTTTAAGGCGCTGTCTGGCATATTGTTCCTGTATCAAACGAACCTTAGAATTATTGAATATAGTTGTTGTAATTTCCGTAGTTTTCGTTTCGAGGTGATAATGTACGTCACCTGAAAGGTAAAAACGTTTTGCTACTGTGGTTAAACGGAAGCGTGAACAGAAGAAATCCGTCCCGTTTTCCCCATTCTCCAGACTCTCTGGTGGCGGCGGTTAGCAGCAACTATCTGTCAAGTGGTCCTTGTTCCTCACAGCACTTCTTATAAACAGATTAAGAGCTGAAAGACCAAATTATTGTCAAAGAACGGAATGAAACTATTACCGGAATCGGTCGAAGAGAAATATTTTGTGACGTACTCGTATTTATTCAGCTTTATTGTGTATAGGGTGCTCCAACGGCTATGTGTATTTAGAACCTCTTCAAATCGGAGATAAAAACTGGACAAACACCCATGCCCTTGACGGAACTCGAACTCTCGATCTCTGGGTTAGGCGACCGAGCGCGCTACTACCAACCATGCCCAACCCAGCCTGCATATTCGATGACTCTTAATTTAGATGAATCCGATTGACAGGGAACACTTGCATTCTACCGACCATTGTATCCATTGCATCCACGAAGGACCGATAGTAGCGAACCCAGT
This sequence comes from Rhinocypha anisoptera, assembly GCA_011762765.2. Classification (NCBI taxonomy): domain Eukaryota; kingdom Metazoa; phylum Arthropoda; class Insecta; order Odonata; family Chlorocyphidae; genus Rhinocypha; species Rhinocypha anisoptera. The sequence continues at coordinate 3,925 of WURS02063562.1, read as the reverse complement.
CCACGGAGAAATCGTTCCTCCGGAATCTTCCAGCTTCGTGGAGTCAGAAGGCGGTAAATTAGTCACTGCACCAATCCGGTTTTGCCTACCCGTGTGACGATGAACAAGTCCAACGGACTGGAGGGAGTGAATTCAAGGCCTTAAGATTTCCACTAAATCTGCGAGATGAATTCCGTTTGATCCACGTGATTCCCATCTCCGTGGAGACGCGGTAAAGTCCTTCGCGTGCCTATTAAATGCCAAATCTGATTGGCCGATTGACGCTCGGATCCACTTCCTACGGTTGGGAAGTTTCGAGTGACTTCACAATTTATGTGACTCTTCGATGAAATTCACCAGTTGCCAGTAATTGGCCAATTTTCGATATTTAAACCGAGAAGCCTAGAGTTCGTGACAGAAGAAAATAATTTTAACTAAGTACGCATGAATTAAATGCTTTAAGGCTTCACATCGTGGAAGTTCCTAATATCCAATCCATAATAAGTAAAGAATAATGATCTTATCCACAGACAATGTGTGTGCGTCTGTGTATATATATATATATATATATATATACACACGGTGAAATTTGTAGTCCATATATATAATCTGTGGAAAATTACATTATTTTTTATCTATTCTAAGTACAAATGGTCGAGTGCATTCTCTAAATAATAACGGATAAAAAACACTAGCAGATTATAAATTGTGTATTGTATTGTATAGTGTATTTAATAATGGCTAGTCAGAACTACTGGAGTCGTTACCCGATTGATTCAAAGAGCTGATGTCTAAAATTATAATCTTTTGTCTCGGTCCAAAAAAATCTCCAGGACCAGATCAAATCCGAGCGCGCGTGAACAAAACGCTTGATATGGAAAGTCTCCAGAAATTCACGACTACTGCTGTGCAATTTGCACAAAATGTGGTTGAGTCTGTACATCAGAGTAATAATGAGGTAGAATTAAGAATAAGTATTATTAGTATTAGGTAAGTTAGAGTATTAAATATTGAGGGCTTCGGGATAAACAAATGCGAGTATCACAGCAACAAATTAATTCATAGTCTTACAAATATTAATTTGGTTTGGAATTAAAAATGCTTTACTTTAAAGTAATAATAATGTTAAAAAAGTGTTTTTTGCAATAATTATTAACATTTCTAAAACAGCTATTTTTGATGGTTCTTCGGAATTTTTACATAATCTTATCGACCAAATTAATCGAACTGCGACTCAAATGGTAAGCTTTATTAATATCTTTAAAACAAACTTTTGGGACTTGTCTCTCTAAAAACAATACTGTAGCTTGCAGAAGCGAAAAACATGTTTTAGCCAACTTTGGACCCCGCCATTTGTTAACGCACACTTTTTCGATGTTTAAAAGTATATAGGCAAGCTCAATTTATCACTGCTCACAATTTAGGACGCCTCTCATCCGGTTGCAAATTAAAGTCCTTAATTTCACCCATCGCCTGGGCTCTTGAGAGCGTTTCGGCTTCTGCGCATGTGGTCAAAACACGAAGCTTCGAAGCGCTGACCACGTGACTTCTCTATCACGAGCGTGTTATTCAAGTATCAATTATTGAGGTCCATTTAAAATTGGACCTCAGAATTTATACTATTCACTTTGATATGAAATTTTCAATGAGTATTCAATTTTTTATTTATTCTTATTCTCCAAATAAATATCAGCATCATGGCGATGAAATTCTGTACACAGACATGCTGTGAATCTAATGTGGAGGGCGGCCAAATAACATGCCATCCTCAAGTATTATTGTATTTATTTTAATTATGGATGGATTTTAGGTGTTATAATTTTTTCTTCCAACTTTTATATGCCTAGTTAATTCCATTTTTATATCGCGTTGAGTTTGTTGCTCATGGAGCGCAAGGTAATTTTAATAGTCATTTTACCGAAAGAATTGTATAATTTGCGAATGTTTTCCTGAACTATATACAAGAAAAGATGTATCTATAGAAAATTGAACAAAGAATTATTTGATCAGGCCATCTTGCAGTCTTAGTCTTGTAGCGTTAAAGAAGGCATTGTTTACCATAGATCGAATCTTTAATAATTTAAAGATACAGATTTATTGACTGCCTTTCAAAATTGTCACCGTTTTGGTCCATGAATATACCGCGCTGTTGCTTCCCGGTTTTTATTAAAACAAAATTATTTCAATATATTTCCAAAAAACGAAAAAAGAAGGAATTTGCGAGAAATAAAAGGAAGAGGGTGAATTTTGTACCCAACAAGAGCACTAAGAGATGCTCCAAGCATTTTACGGAAGTATGCTTCGATCGTGAAACATTTGGTGGGCATTGGCTCATACCTAAAGCCCGTTTCACACGACGCCATTTCTTGAGCCAGAAATGGTACAAGAAAATTCCCGCCATGTTTTGCGTCGTATGTCATAGCGAATTCCCTGCCTTTTGGAGGTTGCACCAGTAATTGCCTGCCAGTTGCACAGGATAGAACGTGTTCTATTTCCGTCATTTTTATTGTACCAGTTTTGAGAGTTTGTGAGATTCGGCGACTAAAAAACATCATTCAAGATTAGTACGATATCCTGTTTTATTTCCATTTAAAACGTACTTAATTATTTTTATCGTATATGTTGATGTGTCCGCCATTTCCATGCAATCTATAGCACCGACCTCTGGTGTACAGTGTACAAACTTCATGCAGTTAGTTGCGCCAAGAATGGTGCTACAAAATCCAGGCAATTTCTAGTACCATTTCTGGCCCAAGAAATGGCGTCATGTGTAACGGGCTTAAGGGTAGACGAAAATATAGGATTAGAGAAACCATTCAAATAGACCGTAGTGCGGTATGGTTCAGAAAGCTGGTATTTCAGAAAATATACGTAAGATGGGTGGAAATCGAAAGAATTTGTGTGTGTGTGTGTGTGGAGAAGAAATATATAAAATAACTTGACGGAAACCAAATGATGAAATTCCTCGCATCATAGGACGCGGAGTTTTTGGGAGCAAATCGATGAAGTATGAGAAATAGATGGCAGGAGTGTCAAAGGGAATCGTGATTTTTAAGAGCTTGTTAATATGCAGAGCATCAGTTGTATATGCGAGACAGAGGAAAAGAAAAGGATAAGAAATATAGATGCTTTGAAGTGACGTATATGTACAGTCAGCATATTTGAAAACTTTATGAATTTAGTGCAGAGAGGAAAGAAGATATTTGGAAAATCTGGGTCCTTGGAAGCCCCCCAAAAATATGCGGAGGAAAGCCTCTCATTGACCCTCGAAACACCCCATTCCCCCCCTCCCCCATAAAAGAACAAAACGCACACACATCACATATATGAGTACTACACAACACACAGGACGCCACGCAGATTGAAAAAATTCTCAAAGTTATTTGCTCATAGAAAACTCCTGATATTGTTGGTATTTTTCCTCTCTCTCCTTTATTTCTTAGAATTTGTTTCAACGTATTAAAAGGTCTACATGTGGGGTGACTTTTCCATGGAACGAGATATTTTATTTCCTCTTCGTCGGGGAAGTTGTGCGATCAATCTCTTTTTTTCATAAATCTTCGGAGGAGCTCAGATAGGTACGCCATTTATTTATTCAAAGAATATAAGAAATAACTTTCGAGCACTTCTGTTTGCGTGCTTGGTGTGTGCAGGGTGAGGTAATCGCCCGACACCCGGGAAATTAATTCACGGAAGGTACGGGACGGGGGGAAACACTTCACGAAATGGAAAGTTCGCATCTGCTCTCTCGCAAAAGCCATTGAGCCTCGGGAGCATACTTCCCGACCCGCCGCCGCCGCCGAACGTCCCATCGGCCTCCCCTCCTTTGACAAATCCCGAAAAGTTCTGTGATAGCCGTCCCCCTTTCACGACCGCCCCCTCCCCCCCCCCCCCCCCCCCCCCACCCCCCCCCCCCCCCCCCCCCCCCCCCCCCCCCCCCCACCCC
>WURS02063551.1:0-10612 GCA_011762765.2 Rhinocypha anisoptera | reverse complement strand
GACTAATGTGGCGATAGGAAAGTGGAGGGTATTGGCCGTGCGTTTAAGAAATAGCGATCAAATACCGTCGGGATCGGTGGCTTTGTTCGGAGGTAATGACGAAAGCAGGCTCAATATTTCGGTAGGTGAAGTAGAAATTGGATAATTATAACCATTTAAGATCTTAATACTGTATTGTTGATATTTTTCGAACTTTGAAAAGGTAGGACTGCGATGCACCTCGCTGTCCCAATCACATGCTTTCTCGCGGATGGTATACGTGATTAAGCATTCCGTTGGAGTCGAGCGAAGTTTATTCGGCGGCGAATCCACCGCTGGGTCGAGCCTCGGATGGGCGATGGTAAAAATACCGGGAAAAATTAAACGGAAAATTTCCCAGAAGTGATCTCAAATGCTTTCCTTCGTCGAGACCTTGATTCTCCCGTTCGCCTTCTTTATAGATTTTTACGCGGAATGAAACCCAGCGTTTTTAAAGCCTCGAACGGTGGGAAGGGAGGAGGAGAGTGGGTGGTTTGTGAGACTCGAGTGTCTTCATACTTTCTGAGGAAAGGATGAAGTGAGAAATCGTTATACGATGGATGCATTTACGCAAGGAATGCTACGTATAAGCGAACAATTGTCTAATGTGCACCCAATACTTCGGCTCTGAATGGGATAATTCTTTTATTTTATATTGATTCCTTGATAAATCATTAGTAAAAATTCTTTGTGGGGCGCATTTTATAATATGTATTTATTCTATCATTCCTAGTGATATGTAGTCTTGTGGGCACTATGATAAACATATGTGAATAATAAATATTCTCATTCCGAATTATTATTTGCTAAGACGCGTCAATTACATTTCATGAGAAGTGAAAATGTTACATCAGATATCTGAAAAGCAAATCAATGCACTGTTAACGGATTCCTCGTTCCCATTGGGCCTAGGATAAGTATTTTTTCCGTCGTCAGGATGACCCATAATTCTCAATATAAAGTCTATTCAATCAATTCAATTGAAAGGAAAGAATTTCTTCATGTTTTATCATAATTATTTAAGGAATGATAGCTTTTAACACAGGTGTTAATTTCGAAACGTAAAAATAATGTAGTATTCCTAAGTTGGTGACATAAAAAATACGTTGATGTTTATTTTTTCTTCTAAAATAAAACCCGAAATATTACTGTAAGCCATACTGGCCAGGAAGACGGTGTTTCAATATTTCGGTGTTATTTTCAATATTTCATGAAAGCCAGCCAGGAAGCCAGGCTGGCTTTCATGTCAGGAAGTCAAGCCAACCAAGCCAGAAAGAGTCGTAATGCATATCCGTTGATGTCATCAGTAGCTTCAAATGGCCAAATAGAATCTACTGCTCCCTTGAAGCTGTTGGAGATCTTGCATTACTGAAAAGTGTAGAAAAGAGAAAAATGGTGTATATGGATATAAAAACTATTGCGCCCATTATATAGTTGTATATATGACTTTGCAACATAAAACTTTCTTTAGCGGTGATAAGCCAAAGCCAAAAAAAATGAAAATCCAAATCCACCCATCCAAATCGTATAAAATTATCATCGGAGAGTTAACTCCATCAGTAGGTGACAGTTGAAATTTTCGTTTATTGTGAAAAATAACTAATTTCTTTGACTTTTTGTGACATTTGGTAGTTTTCATTTAGATTGTCATATTTAAAATTTCCGTCGTAACAAATATTATAATGGTACTGATTTTTAAATCATTACCATTGAAAATTATAGCGTCATTTTAATGAGATATCTTCTATCAATCTACTGATATTTCAATCTATCTCTTTTTGTTTTATTGCAATTCAGAGGCAATATTATGAAAAAATTGAAATAGATTTTTTTCGTTTTTAATGGAATTGCTATAAGCTAGCAAATGATTTCTTTCAGGGACTGCATGCGGCGAAACTTTCAGGGACTTCATGGGGCGAAATGAAAATGTCGATCTAGACATGAAGTCGGAAGGGATTTTCCTTGGATGGAGGGTGAATGACCGTCTTAATATATAAAAAGCTAAAAGGGATTCCTTAGTTTTTGCACCGGCTTCTGGATGTTTTTCCCCCCTTCATTATTTTCCGTTACAGTGACTTCCCAATTATATACCAGAATCACTCAGAGTTGAAGGGATTATAATCCTGTCTAGTACACCGAAAACCTTTATTTCAATCTCCGGACAGTAGGAACACACGCGAATTTGAAAACATCTTACATTTATTACACCGCCAATAATTTGATATAACTATCACACCTGCAACACATTAAGAAGAAGACTGGTTCGACTGCATGTCCCCTATAGCCCGTAAGTGGTCACACACTTTGCATCCGACTTCTTTCTCGCTTGAGTAAGCGACCGGCTGGAATGCGCAACACACAGGAACGACTGGTTCTCTTCTTCTTGCCCGCTGAGGTCATTGCTATTACGCACCACGCTTAGCATTGGTGTAGCACGATCATCCGGGAATAAAGTTCTTCAGTGTTTCACAAAATCTTTAAAATTGTAAATCTGTACAGCGGCTTCTATGTAGTTCAAATTCTTAGGAGCTGAATTACCTCTACGTTGCCATTTTCTTTACCTTAAATCATTTTCGTCTTCGAAGAATGGAAAATACCTTAATTGACTCGTCCTTACAATGAATGTTTTTGATACCTTTGTCAATTTGTGTTTTTATAAACCAACGAAATTATTTCATTTCATAGTCTTAAGTTTTAGTTACCATATTTGGTTGCGAATTTTTTTAAAGATTTTAACTTAAAGGATAATAATTTTTCTTTGTGTGAGAAACTAATTTACCACTTGAAACACGTATCACAAGCTTGCATTTCTTTAACCCGATGCCCAAGAGCGCCTCTGAAATGGTTTTGAATAATTTCATGCCTTCCATTACCTAAAATTATTACCTAAAATTCATATTATGTAATAATTTTTTAGTGCGGGCAGAAAGACACAATATCAGGGTCAAATTTACATTCTCGCGAGAGTAGTGAAATTACCTTTTGAGGCATTGCAGAAGGTCCCCATGGTGATGTATACCAGAAATCCGAGATGAAACTGCTGCAAATTGATCATCGAGGACCGGAAAAATACCATTAATGACATTAATTTTCTGAAGGAGAAAGCACGATTGTCTTTTTATGCATCTTTATAATAGGTGGGACGCCTTCCCTGTTGATGCCCTTGCTCGTAAAAACACGGCGTACTTATTAAAACTCTGGTGAAAAGTACAATATTATACTTCTTATATTATTCACAAATTAATATTCCGCTCAAGTGAATTGTCTGAAGGCATCACCCCTGGGGCCGTCCCTCACTGGTCGCAATGAAGCCAGCGAAACTCCTTCCGCCCCCTCGTCTCACTCGCGCTCCAATCGTCGCTGTGGGGGGGGGGGATCGGCAATGTTCCGGTGTTCTTCTTCGTCATTATCAAACTATTTAATTCAGGAGGATTGTCCGATTAATTCACTCAACTTAGGCTAGCTCAAAACATTTTCTACCTCATGGACACTGCGTTACAACAAATTTCTCTCTCTTTCTCTCTTGGAGGAAAAAATTGGAGACTTAATTTTTTTTATGACCACTATAACTTTATTTTTTCACGATTATATATCGTTCACTGTTGCAGCCCCCTAGCTTGGTTGAATTGTTATTTCATATCAAAAGCTCACATATTGTGATAATATAAGGTACCCTGTTCCTATTTTGTTTCCGAAGACTTGGTAAGAAAATTATATTTAAAATGCTCAAAATAAACTAGTGAAGAAATTGTTTACACTAATAATTACTGAGAAGCTAATTGCAACTAACATCATGACATAGAAATTTCATATGTTGAAGAGTAAACTTTTTTTTAGAAATTGTCCATTTTCAAAATAGAAAGAAAATAATACCCTACCTTGAAATGTGACTCGGAAAACTCTATAACGACCGTTACTGTCATTGAAACAGTTGTTCCGTCAGAATTTATTTCTACGGAGGATTACTTTCTTCAGCCCATGGTATCGTTTAGTGCAGAAGTGCTACTGTCCGTACGAATTACGGTTAGACTGGATCTCATAAAAATATTCATTCCGTTGCTATTCCTTCTTCCGGGATTCTTTTTTCTGAACATTCGAGAGCCGCACCTGACTTAGATAATCTGTGCCTTGGCGAGTTTGAATGAAGACTGGGATTTGGTGAGTTGACAGCTGAGGAATCTAATTGGATACTTCATGGAAAGTATCTGGGGGAGGCTGCTGAAAATACTTCTAGCCACCGAGTGGGAGAGACGCGATTTCAAGATGTGAATCTAAACGAAGACAATGGAGCAGGATTGTTATTTTTCTTTTTGCTTCGTGGGAGGGAGAAGAAAGTTGTGGGTGAATGGATGGCGTGCAGTGAAAGGGAGGGAGGGAGGGGGTGGTTTACAACGGACGTGGCGACAAGAGAGTTGAGACGGAGGGGGAAATTCGCTTCGTCCGGGAAAACATTTTCCGGACCTCTCAATTAATGTCTTCTCCCAGTGTGCGGAGCTTTAGACGCTGAATGCCAAGAACAGAAGTTCTATAAAAGTATCCAATCTTTCGTACATTCCGATAGGGCTCATATTTTGAGTGGAAAAAGACTGGGTTTTATTTTCACTTTCGCAGACTTTACTCGATAGCAATTTATCGTTTTCCCCTGGAAATTACTTTTAGTGTTAAAACTTTATCGGTAGTCTGCTCATTCGAAAAAGATAAAATTTACAGACTTTTTCGTCTAAGAGGACATGTTTTGCAGAAAAAGAACTTGTTTATTTTTTACTATGGAATCCACCATTCCACCATATCTAGGTTCTCATAAATTAAGGTTGAGAAGAGACCAAGAATGTATCACAAAAAAATAAATCGCAAATTGAAGTTACTATTTAATTAGGATTATAACTTGACTAATTACCTACAGTATTATTTTTGGTATTAATCTTCACAGTTTAGGAGAAAATATTAGTGCAAACCCTCATATGGAGCGTATCATCAAATGGATCCGAAACCTGGTCCATGCGGGAGGATGATGAGCATAGATTGGAGCCTTTTGAGATGTGGGTATAGCGAAGAACGGAGAAAGTGAAGTGAAAAGAGATGAAAACTAATAAAGAAGTGCTAAGAATGGTATAATGGGAGGAGAGGCAGGGGAAAGGTGAAGGTGGAAGAGGAGGCAATGGGTTGTTGAGGGCTGTGATGGAGGGTAGAATGGGTTGGATGAGCGAGGTAGGGGTAGGAAGCGAGAGAATAAGGATATTTGGATAGAATGATAGGTGGGAAGTATGCAGATTTGAATTAGAGGGAATACGTTAAGAGGTAGTACGAATATAAAAATTGACTCTCATCAAAAACCTACCTTAGTCGGTAGATTACCCATCATCATCATTACCAATAACCTCATTCATGGAATTATTCTATATGACTGAAACCCCAAAATACTATCGTATAATGTGAATAAGTACATAATAATTGATGTTACATTAATTGATGTAAACCTTTTCGTTATTCTTTGTCCCAAGTTAACAGAAATAATCTCATAATTATGTTTATTTTGATGGCTTAAACTATACAGAGGTTTTTATGAACGACAGTGAGCCTTTGATATTGAAGGTTCTTGAATTCTGTATATGCTCTTTTATTTTTCATCATCAGGTAACTAATGTTTGTACTCACTCACTAAATGTAACAGGTTATATGAATTCTCAAAAGACAACAAATTGGTTTTCAAAGGAATATTATATATGCAATCAATTCTATTATAAGCATTTGACTTTCTGGCATTCATGCATGGGTAATATATTTCCCCGTTTGAAGATTTTTTCTTTCATGTATTCAATTCCATTCAAATCCAATTAAGCATCTCGGCATCCATTTTCACTGGGGAAACTCGGTTTGGGGAAATTAAATTTCCTTCAAACATTTTACGAGTTACACTGTTAGTTTTCATGCCTGAGGCCATTTTCCATTTTAAAAGAGAAACATTTCTCTGGGATCATTCTCCTATATCATATTTTTATGGTCAGAGCAATAAATTCATGGAAGAATTTCATTTCACAGATCAATAAATTCATGGAAGATTCTTCCATGAATTTATTGCTCTGTGAATATAGTGGTAAATAAATGTATTTGTGGTTTTAAAGTATCTTTCCTTAGTCGTGATTTGGTAAATAACCATGAGAAGCCAAAAATTCGTTAATAAATGGTTTAAACGTTGATCTTGTTCATAAATTCCTAATGAACTAGTGACTTACGTGTCGCGTGTTAATAATAATACAATAGATTCCAGATCGTTGATGAAGACAGATGAAACAACACAACCTAGTCTAGTCGAATGATTTCCTCGTTTACTTAAATCTTGGGCACATCCTCGTCACATCATAGGTATCTACTACCAGGATAATAAGTCACAGACATCGTAAAGAGGAAAAAGCAAAAAATGGACTGGAAACCGGATTCGAAGTTAGAAAGACGATCGTAGCTTGAAAAGTAAAAGGTTCCTGATCTCCAATTATTCATTTTTTCGTCGCATTCAAAGGAGGGCTTTGAGCTTTGTTGAAAAAAGAAAACAATGGATCGTGTTTCACGTCCGTTGTCTGTGCCTCCGACACAGTTTTTATAAAACTGTATGATTTCCTGCTTTTTTCATTTCGTAGCACTTACGTTTACTCCGATTAAAAACATTTTGTTATCTTTCGCAGGAAAATTGGTGAAACTAGGCTAGGGAAAAAATTATATGAGAGAAAAGTAACCGAGAAGTTTTAGTAAGTCTTTTGTAGCAACTCATAGAATAGATATCAAGAAAAGTCAAACATTTTTTCATTTAGGCCCTACAGAATAATGTGATCCAAATATGGCTAAACAGCCGTCATACATATCAACATTTCATATTACCGTAAGGAATTCCCTCATACTAAAAACTCGTTTCCCTTGAAGGCGTACTGGTAAGAATTCAAATGTTATTATTACGTTCTTAAGGCCACCTTTATAGTTACCTTTAGTTCTAATACCTGTCTGATATTTACATTCAACGTAATAAGTATAGTAGTATTTTTGTTAATAGGGTGCTTCGACGGCTATGGCCATTTCGCACCTCTTCAATTCATAGAAAAAACCCATCTGCACAAACACAACATCCATGCTCCGGGCGGGATTGATTCAAACCCGCGACCTTTGGGTTAACCGGCGAGCACGCTATCCACCAGAGTAACCCGGTCGGCTTCAACGTAATAATATGATTATTAATGTTAAATGGACGCAGATAAATACCCCACAAGGTGAAATGCTGTATTCAACTTTGAGATATAATAGTAGCGAAAAGTTGAGTTTTGTTTTCATTATAGGTTTAAATCATTACACAGGGGCTCTGAAGCGATCTGAATTTCAAAATTGCGGCTCTAAATGAAGGCAAAATATATAATGAGGAAGTAGCAGTCTTTTTCACTTCACTGTGCGAGGAAGTTGTTTAATGACATCCGGGGTCCCGTCACCCCCTCTCTTCATGAGGGTAGCAATCCCTCAGCCGGGGAAAGACCCGAGAGCTGGAACCCGCGGACTGAGGGGATCACCATGACGGGCAGCGTATGAAATGATGCGAAACGGCCCTATACCTATCGTCGAATTCAAATACCAACTCTTTCTTTGACAAATATGACACGGATTTTAACTAAACTCAAGTTTTTCCGGTTAATGCAAGCGGTTTGAAATAGTAATCGTGTAAAACCATTGAATTCGTAAAAAGACTAGAGCAGGGAAATGTGTCCAATGTTTTACGAAATTCACACTTCAAAGGTCAATGTATCACCCGATAAATATTCCCATTATGTAATGAAAGTCGGAGAAGTTCACAGGATTAAATTGAACGAAAATGTCTAAATGTCTATATTCTATACTTGAAACGGGGTCGTTGGGGGAAAAATTTCCTTTAAAAGTCGTTCGATGTCCATTATTGTGTTTGCATGTTTTAGAATGAGTTGTCTCAGGCGTAACTTTGTGGAAACGATTCATAACGAAAGAGCCATCCCCTTTCCAACAATTGCATGTTTTTGCAATTCCACCAATTGCATGTCACCTCTTCAGTGTATTTTCCTTTATAAGTGACAACCTTCTTTAAATTTGTACCTGATGATGACGTTGTATCGTTGGAACCTGGTCGTCAAGTTAATAAATTTTGTGTGGAAAAACAAAGTGTTCACTTTTCAATATGAGTTACATTTTAATTTTAACCAGCTTACATTTGTCAGTGAAAATATACTAAGGTCACAACCTCAAATAAATCCTCATGGAGAAGGCTATTGAAAATGATGAACTGAACATATGATGGTTGCCCTAAACAATGTAGATTGTCAATAAACAACCCTTTCACACCGGAGCCCTAAACTGGTATACAGTCCCTACATGAGTGTGAAACAAAATAAAACAAAAATAACAAAAAATGACTAGTACTAGACTGGGAAGGGTGCAGGGCTTCAGTCAAACAAGTACTGATGATGATGAACAAAAAAAAGATTGTCCGTACTGGGGGGGGTGATTCTGAATGCCCAATATATCAGTTGTTCAGCTAAAAGTGTTAAAATAAAATAACATTAAACAAAGAAATCTTTTTATGCTTTTAATAGCCAAAAGTATTGGGGCCCAAAAACTTGCACAAATTTTTAAGAAAGTTAAATATGAAGATGCTAACTTAGGTGTCAACAGAAGCTACTAAAAATCTTGCCACTTGGCAGCACTACGACAGCTGTTTCCCTGGCTCGAGCCATTCCTCGTCGAGCAGCCAGAAAGAGAGAGAGAGCACCACGATGAGAGGTCTGCACTCATCCTTCACCAAACTAAGAATCTTGTGATTTCATTTTCTGGTAACAAGAGTAAGTATTTTGCATTGGCAATAAGTTATATTTATGTTATTCTGCGCATTAAAGAGTGATAACTGGAAGATTATTGTCTGAATTTCCTTGTAATTATTGTGGCACTTGCTCCTTCATTTAATTGACCACACCAGGGACCGTTCATTGAGGTAAAGGTGCTTCATGGCATCTTTCGATCTCACAATCGAGTAAAGCTCCGTGAAATATGTGATTACCAACACGACACAATAACGACATTCAAACTCTAAAACTGAAGCTAAGGACTCTAAAGCTATCTTAGCTAGAGAAGCTTCTCTAACTACTTCTAAGGTTTCATTTGCTTCCTCGGGATCGCTATCCTGTAATGTTAATATGACTCTATTTTGCAATGCATTTCTTGGGTTATGCGAAAACAACAACTCATGGGCACTCTTTTCTGTAGTTTTGTTTACCATGGAATTCATTGCGAACTGGATATTCTGGGGTTTAAAATCCCAGTCGCGACCATCTTCCTGGGTGGGGAGCCGAACAAGCTAATAATTTCTCTGAGAGCGTCACACTGATCTGGTTCCCATATTCCTAGTGGCCTTCAATATAATAAATTTCATGAAACTGTCTTGATAAGCCAGGACGTACTCAATGCCTCTTTTACTCTTTGGGAATGGGCCCAAATGGTCCATGTGGACTGTATGAAAGGGGGTCGCCACTCGCTCTATGGTGTGCATATGTCCACGCACTCGACGCAAGCTGCAATTTGTTTTTTCACCCTTCTTCTCATCTTTGGGAACCAAAAGTACTTCCTCAAATGTTCTAGAGTCTTCTCTTCTCCGTAATGTTCCATATCATCATTACTTTCTTTGATTATTCTCCAGATAGCCTGATTTGGGACTACCCAGCGATGTTTGCCATCCACCTACTGGCACACTTGGTTGTCCTCCAATTTGTAATCTGTGTGTACCTGTCGTTCTTCATTGGTAATCGCTGGTTTTTGCAAGACTGCATAAATATTCTGGAGTCTAGGGTCTTGAAGCTGCATTGTCAACAAACGATCTGACTGGCTAACTCTCAACATGAACATTCTTCGATCTGCCATCTCTGGTTACTTGGCTTCTTCCACTGGATTTCGGCAGTACGCATCCACTTACTGGTTCACCAACTTGCAAACAGCATCTTTCCTTTCTTCCGGGAGTTCTTTATTTACTTTAATCTCACTCTTTTCTAAAAGGAGCTCTTCTCGTACATTCAATACTTTGGATTTTTCTTCCTTCCTCTCAAGTGGTTCTCTCGTGATAGTAAGTTTCCCATTTCCCTTCTCAATCCAAAATCCAGTCTGGTCTAGGGCTCTTCATCCAACGATAATTGCTTCTCCTTGAACAAAGTTAGGGACAAGCAATACTTCTACTTCAATCCGGACTTCATCTATCGTCAAAGTAAGTGGTGCTGACCTCTGCAACCTCCGTATCCGAATCCAGCTAAACTTTTCTGACTTTCCCCATATTTCACTCCTAGTTTCTCAGCAACATCTTGCCTCAGGGAGACAACATCACTTCCTAGATCTATGAATCCAACTACATGGTCATCAAGTATCCCAACCCACTTATGATATTCATCTTTTATTTCCCCATTAACAGCGGCAATCTGCATGACTCTCCCTGTTTTGACATGGGCTGCGAACTATCCTGATTTCTCTGCGAACACTCTTTCAGCATGTGCCCTTCATTCTTGCAATGGAAACATACCATGCCTCGTTTAGGTTTTAGACAGTCTTGCAC
>WURS02063540.1:0-10612 GCA_011762765.2 Rhinocypha anisoptera | reverse complement strand
ATTTGAAATTCTCCACTTATACTGTTCTCTGAGAAGTAATTAACTTATTGTTTTTCAAAAATTTTGTTCTCTGAATTTTAATGAAGCTAGTTTTATTTGCAATTACTGAATACTATGTGCATAAATGATCTCTTTGCAGAGCAAATAGTTATAAATGGCAAGTGTATAGCATTGTATTATGATGCATTAAAAATCTTACCACATTTTTCGAAATTGGCCATTATCTTGATTTTACATAATTAGATTTTACAAAACACCTAAAATTTGGGTCCCTAGTTGTTATATCAAATCAAGATTCTACTGTATTATGTCACAGTTCTGGGATAGTTGGATGGAATTCAGTTGTTCAAGAAAGTGGAAAGTGTCTTGGACGTAGGAGGGAAGGGAGTGGACAAGAGGTTGAAGGTAATGGTCAACACACGCCGAGATGCATTCCTTGAGGGAGTTGCAGGAGGAGACAATAATTCGGCCAGGTTTATTTGGTTTGTGAATCTTGGGAAGGATGTAGAATCGTGGATTGTGAGGATGAGGAGGGGAGAGAATGGCAATGTCTTCCGGAGTTAAACCTTCGTTAAGGTCCTTATCTTGCAGGCAGGTGAGAATATCCTCCTTGACTTGGAGAGTGGTGTTGTGGGGGATAGGGTTGTATGAGGAGGTGTTGGATAATTGTCGGATGGCTTCCAGTATGACAACTGTCGATCCTTTGTCAGCAGAAGTGATGACAATATTTGTATTTTTTGAAATATTTCTGAGAGCAGACATTTCAGTTGTTGTGAGACTTGGTTTTGGTTTCAAGGATCTTATGAGGGAGGAATTGGAAATTTTGAAAAAGAAAAGGTTGGTGAATATTTCAATGAGGTGGTTGCTGGGAAGGGGTTCGGTTCATGGAGATAGATACGTTTAAATTTAGTGAGAGCATTTTGGATAGGGGGTGGGGATGGTGTGGGTAAGGGTTGCTATTCCCAGAAGAATTTCCACTTCAGAAATCTGTGGAAGTGAATGGCGTTGGTGAGTTAGATGGACAGGGCTCACTTTGTGGGTGGGAGAAAAGGAGAGACCTTTGCTTAAAAGAGAAAGTTTGTCACAGCTTAGAGGGGTTGAAGAATGTTTTACGACCGTGTCCTCGGGGGCCTCAATGGGGGCCACCTGAGGTTGTAGGTGGTGGTGGGAGGGGGGGGGGGGAAGGATTATAGTGTGCAGGTATGCACATAGGTAAACACGGACACCTTGTTGGTGGTCAATCATATCTCCATTATCCCCTTGGAGGAAAATGTGTGACGTGATCAAAAAGGGTCATCCTGGGTCCGCCACTCAATAAACCTTTGTCAGAAATTAAAGGGAAGAGTTCCACTACTACTTTTCTCCCACACACAGCCAACACGAATTAACAAGTCTGCCAGAGCTGAGGGGTTAACAGCTGCCTTTCATATTTACCAGGATAAATTAGACCTTCTTAGGAGAGTTTAGGTTTTCCGGGCGAGTAGATTGAAAGTAGAGTTCTTTAATTTTCCACTGGGTACATTCGTTAATTATTCGAATAAGTATATTTGAAACCCGAGAACTCTTCCTGCAATGACTATTGTTCATGCAGAATGGTTGATTGGAGCAGATGGCTCATCGCTTGCCCAAGAAACCAGTCAGACATTGTTGCTCAATGGACTTATTTTACTGACATAGCAAAATTGTTCAATGCTGTTGATCAAATACAAAATTGTCAATAAACTTTTTTCTTTCTACGAATTAGTTTTATTGAACAACTATAAAAATAATTACCCCAAATATAAAATAATGTAATGACTAACACATTTCAACCATTTTAGGCAGAATCTTTGTATTTATTGCTATAATGTATATTTGCCTATCATTTCCCAATTTCCTTATCGTTTTTTAGATGCGTATACACAATGAAATGTTGGTGTTAAATTTTGTGGTGCTGGCAAATAGTCCCCATCACTTTTTATGGCCAACTATTGGTCAAAAAAATGAAGACAAGAGTCACCAAGAAGAAGATTCATCAAATAGGGGGGGCTTACATTCGGTCATTTACAGTATTATTACACTGGTGAAAAAGAAATGAAAATGCAACTTACTGCCAAGGGTGCTGATGTATGAGGGGCCATCCTCCTGGAACAACAGCTTAAGAGGATATATGTCATCAAATTCTACTCTGGATATACAGCCAATGAAGCCTTCTGTCATTGATTCATTCTTTCCTATGTACATATATTGGATATTGTTGAACTGAGCATCTGCTGACTCTTTTATGTTGAATTCTTCGACATAAGTCTTATAATTATCAACCTATTGGATAAAGTATTGATTACTTCAATAAAACTGCAATATAACAACTATTACAAGAAAATATGAGCAATAAAAAAATCAGAAATGGTATGTAAACTAAGCATAACAAACACCAAGAAAAAATAAAACTAGACTTCCTTGGAAGTTAAGAAACTATTTCCTTCCAGATTATCATTATTAAGACCACATATATAAATACTATTAAATAATGAAATGAAGGAGTAATCTGCTGGTTAGGTTAGGTTTTTGATGAACCTTATTTTAATGAATGGCTACGTAACATCTAACTTTAATTCCTCCTTGAATCTGCATACTTCCTACCCCCAATCATTCTATTCATAATCCCTATTCCCTTCCTACTCCTACCCTGCTAACCCAACATTCTACCCTCAATTACAACCTTCAACAACCCATTGCCTCTTTGAGCATTCCCCTTCCATCTTCACCTTTCCTCTCTTTTATGGATTTACCCCATTTCTCAAAAGCTTCCAATCTACGTTCATCATCCTAAATACTATTATAAAGTTCCATAATACAGTGGAAATATAAGTACTAATGTTCATGGTTGAAACTCTCGGAGAAATATATATCGTTAATGAACAATTTTATTGTAAGCACCCTTAATTCACAAAGAAATTATAGTCTATGCTGTGCTACATTTGTATCAAAAAGCACAAACTTAGAAATGTTCACAAAAACTATTCGATAAAAAAAATGTTCAATGTTCAAATGTAAAAGATAAATGTTTAATGAAGTTTATTATCAAACATGTAGCTTCTATTTAAATATATCAATTATTTTTTATCACACCAGAAGCAAATATGAACTAAACCAGAGCATCTACATGCTACGATCAGTGCTGTCTTCTGATCACAGGATGTTTCAGGTACATGAATATTATTGTGGCTTGACTAAAGATTATCCGAAATGTTTCTAATTATAAGGATTGACTTATTTCAAGCTATAGTTATAAAAATATCTTACATTCTAGCATTTTTGCATATTATACAAGACAGATACAGAAGTACCTGGATAGTATGATTTTAAGGGAACTCAAAAAAATGAACATACTCACCAGGAAAGTAAATAAAGTAAAAGTCCGCTATAGCAAGTATGGCTTATAACGAGAGTAACACTATAGCGAGTGATCGTTTAGCATTGGTTGGTACATGTGTTAAAACATAGAGAGTTCTGCCGGTTATTACGAGTGGTCATATCTTCACTATCGCTATAGAGAGTAGATTTTACCGTGGTGGTTGTTCGGGTGGCATAACTCGCAGGATTCAAACACTCATTACATTGTCATGCCTCACGAATCTACATTGTAAGGAAGGCTTTACGAGAGATTTTGTGGTGATTTTACAAGAGGAGACTTTGTGATTTTATGCCACAGACTTTCCTGGGAAATGACTGAACAACTTATCTTGGAATCTGTTCTCCAGTCTGTCATTTCCTGGTGCTATTTAGTCCTTATAGCCAATCGATCAGAATAAAAGAACATATGGAGCGGTGATCTAGACTTGTAGACAATTCAGGAAAAGGTATTACTTGAAGGTCAACGGGGAGGGAGAGACTGCCAAGTAACAAGAGGTCCCCTTTACAGGTCCTTTTTTTCATCGACAACCAAGAGAAGGGATTAGTTGAAATTCAGAGAGGGAGGGGCAAACGAACAAGGGGGAATCTACTATTCACCAGCTCTAACCCAGACTGAAGGAGATCCCATCAGGTGGTCCCATTTGTCTGTTTTGACCTTAGCAAGATGGCCAATCTCTCGACTCTCCTCTTATTAATTGAATCGTAACTGTTAACCGTAGGTCATACTTTATCTACGATATGATTGTTCATGAAACAGTGCCAAAGATACTACTGATACACCACTGTGAAATTTTGGGCAGCTGAATTTAAACGTGGCTGTAAGAGCTCGGGGGACGGTGAACGTTTGGGAAGTGCAAAAACTGCAACTACCGACAAAAATATCACCAAAGTTCACCAAATGGTGCTAGACAACTGCCAAATTAAAGTGAGAGGATATGAACGTGTCAAAAGAACGTGTTTGTCACATATTAAATCAACATTTAGGCATGAGAAAGCTGTCTGTGCGTTGGGTACAGCGTTTGCTCATTGTAAGAAAGGCTTTACCAGAGACTTTGTGGAGATTTTACGAGAGGAGACTTTGTGGTTGTATGCCACAGACCTTTCTGGGGAATGACTGAACAACTTATATTAGAATCTGTGCTCCAGTCTGTCATTTCCTGGTACTATTTAGTCCTTATTGGTCGGAATAAAAGAATACATATATGGAGTGATGAGCTAGACTTGTAGACAATGCAGGAAACGGTATTAGTTGAAGGTCAGACGGGGGAAGGGAGAGACTGCCAAGTACCAGGAGGTCCCCTTTTCAGGTCCCTTTTTTATGGCCAAGCAAAAGAAGGGTTTAATTGAAAGTCAGACAGGGAGGGGCAAACGAACAAGGGGGAATCTACTATTTACCAGCTCTAACTCTAGAGTGAAGGAGATCCCGTCAAGTGGTCCCATTTTTCTGTTTTGACCTTGGTAAGATTGCTAATCTCTCGACCCTCCTCTTATTAATTGAATCGTAACTGTTAACCATAGGTCATACCTTATCTATGATTGTTCATGAAACGGTGCCAAAGATACTACCGATGCGTGACTTACATTAGTTACGAGTGTATGAATTTTGGTGACAATATTTTAAAATTTTTTGTAATGAAATGATCTATTTTCAATGCATTTGCGAATGGATTAATACAACTACTTCATGGCTCATTTTTGCCCACTTTTTGTGCCGTTATAAATGCCGAAAGGGTGAATTTAAATGACCATCGGCTATAACGAGTGTGTGTTATAACGAGACATTTTTCGTTATTTATCAGCTCTCGTTATAGTGGGCTTCTACTGTACTTATTCTATCACCTCATCATGTACCATGCATTATTGAATTTATTAATTTCAGACTTCACTTTGTGGAAGTTTCTAATATCCATAGACGAGGAGCAATGTGCACTTTTCTAGATATTTTATTATAGATACTAACTATACTTTTCACTGTGACATGGCATTGTCAGGTAATCTGCCAAGATGGACACTGTGACCCTGCCAAAACAGACATCACACCCTCCTCCGCTAATTGCCTCCTATGACAAAGCCTGTACATTTCTAATGTTGACTTGCAAAACCATATAGGACCAGGGAAATGTATCCTAGATGCACAGACCAAGATTCAGGTGTGAAATCATGCAATTGCATATCATTGAAATTAAAATTAGGCTTCATATATATCCATAATTTGTTGTAAACAAAACTGGGATAAACGTCAATGGCAGATTTTTTTAAATAGTCACAATTCAGGTTTCAACGTAAACAGTGACGTCATCATCAGGTCGAGAATCCACTTTGGACTTTTGTACAGCAAATTATGGAATTTTTCCAAAAAGTAAAACCTGAGCTTGTCTTGTTTATCATAGTTACTCAGATATAATTCACTGAGGCGGACATAACTTGATACTCGGATCTCTCTATGTGGGTGACTGGGGAAGAACAGATGACATTTTTTCACCACCCATCCCCAAATATCTCTCCTCCCGTCGGTCGAAGGAGATGGTGCTTGAGAACATCGAATTCACAACATGGCTGGCATGACAGCCCAGCAAAGGGATCACTAGATCAACACACTCATCGTCAGGATTTATGTTTCAATTGGTTGCATTGCTACTTAATATCATGCCAGTAATTGCTTCTAATGTGCAATATGATTTCAATTGCTTGAGTGGACTCTTCATAATAGAATTCTCTGGTAACAAAATCAGTCTCTATGATTGCAATGTCTATTACTCATGCTTAAGTTAAACATTAATTTTATTGCTGATTTTGTTATTTTTCAAATTGTCACAGAAATTCAATGTTGAAATCCCTTATATCTATAGCTACAAGATTTACACATTTGCCCTTTGAGTTATGAAACTGTGTCCCCGAACAACAAACTCCCAAATAATGAATTGGCAAAATTTTGGTGTCTTGGATTTCATTAACCCTTCCAATGGCAACCAGTAGAGTCAGTAGATTAGATTGTTTGTAAAATATTTTTATCAAATTGTTTAAGACGATAATAAATTAAATTATTTTACTTAACCTAAAAGTGTTTGGAATGTAAATAAAAATATTAACATTAACAAATTTATATTAAACTACATAATTTATCTGAATAGGTTAATGTGTAGGTTAATAGGCTGAACTGTTAAGAAGAGGGTTTTTTTCTAATTTAACCTCAGGAAAATGTGGGGTTGTCTCATATTCAAGTACAATCATGATTCTACATCTACTGATTTTATCAAAAATTCGATTTTAGGCAGGTGCGATATGGTCTCGGCCAATCTTTTAAGTATTCTGATGGCATTACAATTTGAAATGACATGCATTTAACGTTTTACGTTAGGTTATTTGGTTCCGGGTGGAAGTTTTAATTTGTTTTTATGAAACAAAACAATAGAACTTAATGAAACTTTGGCAAAATCTAGAAGAATCTTTTTAATGTCACTCTTAAATTGAACAATGTAATTCCATACATTACAGTTTAATTCAATAGTAAAAAATTACTACCTGGATTCTTAGACTTTTAAAATATTATTTTACTTTCATATATTTCATTACATTATTCAACCATGCATTACAGGCGTTTACCTGCTTAAAACAAAGACTATGCCAAAACTACTGTAAAACTCATGAAGAAGGCCTTGACAAAGGAAGCATAGGAATGACAGCAGTTAGGGTAGGAAACTCGTCTCCTTTGAGTGGTGTTGTCACACCAGCGTACATTGTTCAGCAGAATTAGATACACGGTTTAGGTTAGTCAAAAACCAAAGGAAATAAATTGAAGAACCAACCATTATTAAGGTGCTAGAGAATACAGTGTAATTACAAATAGATAAATAACCATTCTGAGTGTAATAATTACAAAATATGGTCTTGCATGCTACGTGAACACTTTTACAAGTACAAAATTTTACTAAAACAAGAAATCTTCCTCATTAAAACAGAAGAATTGACAACTTTCTCAGCAGAAAGGTACTATTCAGTCCAAAAATTGGTATATACAATGTTAAGATATTTCTATTCAACCGTGACGCATGTAATGATATCGCAGCAAATTTTCAGCATATAAAAAATATTTTTTCAGTGACAGAAACATAATGAGACAACAAGTGACCCCCAGTGCATAGAGTTTTTCCAGGTCATTGCAAAGTACTGATAATATTTCACCAATTCAGACCGAGCTGAGTGACAAATAAAATAGCTTTATTTTTAATTACTGAATATATGCATTAATGATTTCTTAGTAGCAACAATAGTTATAAGGGCCAAGAGTATAGTATTTTATTACGATGGATCACAAATTCTTTGCTTATTTATCAAAATCAGCCATCATCTCAATTTTATGTAATTTAATTTTATAAAACACTGACAATTCAGGTTCCTATGTGTTATGTAAAATCAAGTAATTAAATATTTATTATATGCTTTTGTAACACTATATTTACCATTCAACAAAATTATGAATTTGTCCAAATTTATCCTCAGAAAAGTGTGGGGTCAACCTATATTCAAGTCGTCTCATAATATGGTAAATACAGTATGTTATATTGAAATTTGTAAACCAACAAAATCCACGAAAGCACTCTACCATTTTTTGCATATACCCGAGGGAGATTGCGGCTGGCACTATTGAAGGGGAAATCAGAGGTTTCACTAATATTGTTATTATTCGTGAATTTTACATCTAGGTAATCATCAATTGAGGACATACTAGTAAAAACACATTGATTTTGTTACATATGTAAATTATAATTAAATGCAATGATACTAGTTTTGGCTCTGGTATTGGGTATAGTATCAAACAAAAAAAATCAATGGTCCAGGCCCAACAGTCTTTATGAAACTGTTATACTCAATACCACGCAAAGTTTAAAACAAAATGTTAGCCTATGTTGGTGGCTATTCTAATCGGATATCGCCACTGGCACATGGCATAATAACAAGCAACAATGGGTGTGCGTGTGTGATGGCGAGCAGGACACACACCATCTGTCTGCTCCATGCATGTGCATAGAAGGTGAAGGATGAACACAAGCATATCATTTTCACCAATATTTTACAACCAAGATCTCCATATAAATATCAGGGAACATACTTAATTCAATTCTTTGATGGGTTTATAAGCACCAAAGTGATACACTATGAGGTTTTATGATAAAAAGGCATCAATCCACAGAAAAATGAAAACAATTGATTAAAGTTGTACCCACCTGAATTATGAGTTTGGCTCCTGCATTTTCTCGGCTAATTCGAACATCGTGATATTGCCCCAATCCAAAATGCTGACCGGGGAATATGACTTCTTGTCGCTCAAAGCCAAAGTCAAAAATTACACGCAAGTGACCTAGAATGGAAAGCAGACGGAATGAAATCAATTTTCTTTAAGAACAAGACCTGGAAAAAAAAACTTAATTTTCCACACACACTCTTTCTATGAACAACACTGTACATATTGGTATATCAAACTGCATGAATGAGGAGTATCCAAAATACTTTATGGCATTCCTTCATCTAGACTCAAGGTTCTTTTTTACTGTATATTAATGATTTGCCAGGTTATATTTCTGAGGTGGAAACTGTTTTATTTGCTGATGATACTAGTGTTTTAATTCATGGTACTGTTATGTACAGGAGGTGACCAAAAAGAAGCACGCAGATTTCTGGGTGCTAAGATTTCCTTTAATCTCAACTAGACAGTACAATTACGAACAAAATAATCGACTCTGATTGTCAGACAGATGAATTAACCCTGTCTCTGAGTCCCCGCTTATACCACTCACGAGAACAGACTGCCAAGAGCACAACCACTCTTGACTGAGAGCCCGACCTCTTGCACATAACACTCACTTGCACATCACTCAGATTCACTGCTGCAAGTGCATCTCATCATTCATCTTCTCCAGCACTGCCACACAACACGGCAGTGCCAACCCTCAAATACACATCATTCCCTTTTCCCTCACAAAGACAAGATACAGTTTATTTACATGACAGCTACATTATACAATATGCAAAACACAATAAACATCATTCACCGACTTAGTACAGCACCCACTCCATAACTTGACCTATCACAAGTTACCATAATAGGTAACACTGGGTTAAATGGTACCAATACCTTACTGTTACAAAGCAACTGCTTAGCCTTCTGAAAGGAATCTATGCGTTCAGTTAACCAATCCCACACCTGATCCGCATGAGTCAGTTAATACAGAGGGTGTAATACAGTGGATGGCATCGGCATGAAACTTGGTAATAGTTAATAAGACTTAAACATGCCGACTTTGCTAAACTTTGCCGACCCCGGTGGCGGCGGGGTAACGTCCTCGTCTGCCAACCCGGAGGTCGTGGGTTCGAATCCCGACTAGGTGGATTTTTCAATCTCCACCTAGGGTATGGATGTGAGTGTTTCGTCCTTGTTATTAAAGTAATGTTATAGTGCCCACTGTAATTGGCCTATTAGTGCTGTCTGTGGACGATCGTAAATAAATAAGTAAAATATATTTTGGTGAACGGAAGGAGTTAGGAACGAGAAAGTGTATAGAAGAGTGGAGGAAGCTAAGTCAAACTCAAAAGAGTATTATATGGAAAAGAAGAATAAGGTGGATAGGACACACCCTAGAGAAAAGAAATAAAGATTGGCAGAAGGCTGTAGAAGATGTAGGATGATTGATAAAAAGTAACAATTTAGACAAAATTAGCGGACAATGTTCAAACCAGGCAGTCAAATTGACCCAGATAAGTGAATAACAGCTATTTCAAGGGTTTTGAGTGTTGTGGGTGTGGTTGAGGGGGAAGAGAAGAAAGATTTTGTATACATTGTAACAATTTTCAAAGTCTTAGATTATGGAGGGAAGCATGTTTTGGAACCGGTAGGGAAGATTTATTTATTTATTTCGTTCAAAGACAGCACAACGCCAATTATATTGAATATATATTGAATATACCAAAGGAAAAACAAAATAGTAACAATAAAAACTTAACGAATAACAAGTAACAGCACAACTTACAGTTTACAGGTAACAAATAAACAAATATACCAATAAACCAGCAGTCACAAGGAAAATTGGGGTAGAGAAAGATAAGGAAGGCAGGAATGGAAGGAAGGAGATGTTAGGAACGGATCAAAGTCAGGGAGGCGTTTCATCAGTGTATTGCAGGTTGATGGAAGTCTGAAAATTAATGAACGTTTTGTGATTGA
>WURS02063530.1:0-10613 GCA_011762765.2 Rhinocypha anisoptera | reverse complement strand
TAAATTTTTGTCTTCTTTCTTCCTCTCTCTCCCCCCACCCTCCAAATCACTTTCTATGCCCGACTTTTTGACAAGAAAGTTGGGCTCATATTCAGTCATATATGGTACTCCTTTCATTTCATTTTTCATATTTGAGAATTTCACATTCACCTATATGAGTATTAAATATTATACTATCATTAAAATTAGGTACCTCTAAAAAAAATTAAAGCCAAAAGGTCTAATATTTTTCCTGGCTTCTTGCAGAAACAAGTGGCTGCAATGAATAAAGTTGTTAGTCTGGTTTGGGATTTGATCTCAGAGGCCAGGGAATCATGGGAAAATGATGTGGGAGCAAGAACAGGAGTGGCGCAGACATCTTCCGTGGCTGACACACATGCCCTTGTGGCAGCTGTGGGAATGGGAAGGGGATTAAAACCATCAAACAGTGGTGGTCCACAGAATAACAATAGTGGAGTTCCTGGAGCTGGTGGAATGGGGAACTCAGTTCCCGGAGGAAGAGGAGGTATGGGACCTGGACAGCAACAACAGCAAAGTGAGTTTTCACTGTTATAAAAATGTTTTCCACAATTTTAAGCTTCCAAGAAAATGTGAATTTTCATCGCCACATAGCTTATTTGCTTTTTACTGGTAGGGTACCACTTTACAATAAGTAATACTCTTGCAAAAAACCTTGCTAAATGAAACAAAAACATTAAAATGTTCACTACATGATGATTATAATGGTGGCTTCAACATTTGAATATCAGTATTTCAAAATCAATAAAATCTCTCTGGAAATGTTTTGTATGTGAATGAACCGACCACATGCCAACTCTGGAATAGAAGAGTGTGGTCAAACGGTCAGGGAATCACCATATTTGCCTGAATCTATGTAATATGAACCAGATTCAAAGATGAACCTCCTTTTTTTGGAACTCCACAAAAGACAAAAGGCTATTCAGTAAAAAACTAAGACACTTTTGTAACCTTGCTTTGAATCTAAGTCACCAACATTGTAGTGGTATACAATACAATGGTGTTGTGTGTGCAATCCAGTTAAGGTTAATTATAACCAGTCATATGAACATATTTTGAGATAAGATAATGTCGATGGAACTTAAACTGTAACAGAATTTTTACATGTATGCACCTACACTGGTCTACGCAAATATTTACATTATGCCATCCAATTGAAGTAAAGGATTTTGCTTCCACTTCTATAACAAACCACCTTTTTCTCAGAAGTCCAAAAGGGAAAAACATTAGATTCATGCAAATAGAGTATTAATAAAGTTATTGGTAATAAGACCTATTATAAGAAGATGTTGATAGTCCAGTGGATAGAGCTCTTGACTACCAAATGAGAGGGTTGAGCTCAAATCCTGGAGCATCATCTTCTGTTAAACCCTTAGTAATTCTCTGGTTGCCAATTCTTTCTGGAAAACCATGGGTAGTGAAGTGAAAGAAAAAATTGATATTCTATATCAAGCAAGAGCATAAATTAGATTATTAACCCTTAATTTTAGTATGAGCATTTGAAAGTTATATGAAAGACCACCATTCCTAATGTATTCTTAACATTTATTAATGTTTCCTTTGCAGTGGGACAAATGAGTAAGGCTCCCAGTGCTATCAAGACCAACATTAAGTCTGCAACACAAGTACATCCATATGCACGGTGATTATATGTGTATGTAAGATTTTTTCATTTTTGTATATATTGTCATAATGTAATTCATTAAATTATATTTTCCATAACTGCCTTTTATTTCACAGGGCACTAATTAGTAGAAAGCATTACATTAAAGCAATCAATGCCATGAAAATCCGTGGCCACAACTTTGTCAATCATATATCATTGACCCAAACGTCATATAAATTTTTTGTCATGAGTACATACAGAATTAATTCAATACCCTACCACAAGAAATGTGGTACATTGCAATACCATTAAGGTTCAAAGAGATGCTGATTCATCTTGGAAAAATATGATTATATCACTGTCTTTGAAGTGATTAATACATAACCTTATCCTGTTAATCCCAATTTCTTTGTGAATTCATCGTAGTTTGATATATCTTCAGTGGTGGTAGTGCTTCGTGTAGTGGCCAATCCCTTCATGAAATCCATTATAGTAACTTTTCTGGAAGTAACCTTTAAATGAAACATTTTTTGTATACTTGATAAAATTATATTTGATATGAATAGGTTATATTAATAATAATTTATTCAAAACTTGCAGGTAACTTTAGTTACAAGTTTAGTAAAATATTATAAATAGTAGTAACATAGAGATTAATACAATACATAAACCAACACATTTCCTTCCTAATGATAAAGGTGAACACTTTTTCTTTAAATCATTTTGATGAATCATTAAAGAGTCATGATTAAGTAAGATCTAGTGCTTTCCCAGCGAATGATGTGGATGAAGTTCTCTCGGGTTGACAACCGGGTCAAGGGCTCCATTGTGGCCGACGTTTCGATGCTCGACTCGAGGGTCGTCATCTGGGCTGCTGAGTGCCAATTCTGCATTTTCGCCATCCTTATATACACGCATCCAGGGGTCAGGTGACACGTGATTGGTCCGATTGGGTGGTTGTGCTGGGAAGTCCTCCTGATTGGTCGCCGTTGTGCCGCCTCATTTTTCTCTCGTTCTCAACTATTCTCAGTAATGGCTTCCAAGTATTGCTGAGGGAATAGCCGGAATCTCTGTTGAAATTCCCCCTCTCCATCTGAATTTCAATGGCCTCCTTGATTATTCTATCCCAATAGAAGCCGGAGCGGGCAAGCAGCTTAGCGTCGTTGAAATTGATGTGATGTCTTTCGTTAAAACTATGTTTTGCAATGGCCGATTTCTCCGTCCGTCCGAAACGTCGGCCACAATGGAGCCCTTGACCCGGTTGTCAACCCTAGAGAACTTCATCCACAGTCATGATTAACATTATAGGACATTAAAAAAACTCATTAAGCAATTTTAATATCGTAAGCTATGTAATCTTTTAGGTTATGTGTAAAATTTTACATACAAGGTTTTTAGTCTTAATGATTGTTTCTGGAGGTGCACTTATGGAGACACCTTAGTGATTTACATTTTGATTATAAGCTTAATATTGCTAAGTATATAAAAATATTTGTTCATGAGCCAATTTCACTGTGAAATATTGTCTAAAGTATCACCTATAGGGATTTTTAGGAATTTTTTTCTATCAGCATTTATTTACATTGTTCATTCACCATTAGTGTAGTTAATATAGTATCTGTAGTAACTTCTTTGTTAGATAGTATTGTTGAACACACAACTTCAATGGAAAATATACTAATAATCTCCTTGGAATGAACTTGGACCTTCTTTTGAAGTTTTTAATAGGATTTAAACAAAGGTTTTTCGGGGATTTCTACTGTCCTCTGCACACCTCATATTTGACTTGTACAGCAACTTATTCACAAAGAATTAAAATTTTATTTCAATCCTACATTACATCAAAAGTGCTTTTAAGTCAAATTCACCCCTGCACTGTTAACGGAATTGACAATTTCATGTAATTGAGCTTATGCATGAATCATGAACATGTATGTTACTGATGATAAGCCATTGAACTGTTCTCATATGAAATTGGTTCTTAGAAGGGTTGACTCAATTCATTGAACCACAATACGAGTATGTATCTTTTCATGTAATGTGTGCATTAGAAAATAATTACTATTTCAATAATGAAGAAATTGGCTTGTGCAAAATTGTCTATGTTTACAGTTTGTTTATTTACATGTCAATACCTTTTCAACATCAACATCCTGTAATCTGCATTTAATAGCTCCAGGATAATTTTCTGGACAAGGCACCATTTTCCCATCTAGGACACAAGTGAAACATCATGTTAAAATCTTGCATAGGTTAACTTTACACTTCACTGGTAACCATAGGAAAACCTATTGATGCCAACAGTTACAACACCTGCTTCTTACCATAAGAAAAGTCAGCACTAAAATGAATACACTAAACCAAAAGAAAAATAAATAAGATATAATAATAATTGCTTGGTAATGGTGTAAGATCAAAATCTAGTAAACTAGCTCATCCAACACTAGCCATCATTCGAGATGTGGAGCTGTAACTACATAACTCCATATAACTAACTAACCAGTTGGTATTTCTTTTCTACCCTAGACTTGTGGCATATACTTTGTTAAGCATCAATTTCACAAAAAAAATGAAAGTATAACATCTCTCTTTCAGCCAATATAAATAAAGTGATTGATAGTTATTGAATGTCATCTTCTTGATGCATAATATGAGAATAATTAAGACGTTTTAAAAATATGTAGGTAGATCTCATTATGCTGCTCTTGCCACCCTTCTGTTTCCCTAGGTTAAAGTTCAATGATTAACAGATTGGTAAGGTACAGTCATCTACCTGCTGACTAGCTAAGAGTCACTTTTTTAAAGTCCCATTTATGTAAAGTTTTTAACAAGAGTTTAAGAAAATTCCCATAATATCACAGGGCCTTCATCTGATTGGAGAAAGTTAGATATGTATGTATATTTTTGGATTTGAATCTGTGAGGTTCTATGTAATAATAATAATAAAAGGCCTTTTTTGGGGTGAGATTGAGACTAAATAGTCCCTTCTTCCACCTAGCCCCTTTTATGTAGCATCATCCTATATAACCTACTACCATGTAATTGTGAACCTCCACAGTGAGTTGATCATGTGTTAGCCAATTATAAACTATGAATGAAAATGGATCTTTTGTCTCCCCTTGTGAATAAACTTAATGGAATTCTGAGAAATAATGGATACAAATGGTACTCATTGTACATTCAAATCAAATTCTAACTTAGTATTCATGATTTGTAATATTTTAACAGTATACATGTTTTGGTTCAATGAATCATTATTCCGGAGTAATTTACTTCCTCCATGCTCAGTTATTCTAAAATAACTGCATTGCACCCAGATAAAGAAAATATTCCATCTTAAATATATTTAATATTACATAACTCCCATTCAACATTGACCTTAAAATAAATTGAGCTCACAGAAACACATTACATTTATGATATATTTGGCTTTCTCAATGAATTAGGTTTCTGCCTTTTTTATAAAATATAACTCAATGGCAATAAATTATTTTTTTAGTTACATACCAGATGTCTTAAGCCAAAAACTAGCTTCCTGAAGATCTCTTATTGGTTCTAAGAGAGCAGAGGTGGCTAAGGTGGCAAGGT
The DNA here is from genome assembly GCA_011762765.2 of Rhinocypha anisoptera. Classification (NCBI taxonomy): domain Eukaryota; kingdom Metazoa; phylum Arthropoda; class Insecta; order Odonata; family Chlorocyphidae; genus Rhinocypha; species Rhinocypha anisoptera. The sequence continues at coordinate 5,401 of WURS02063530.1, read as the reverse complement.
CTGATCCTGAGTAACCCTCCGTGGCATCAAGCAACTTATCCCAGTCACACTCAGAGAACAATGCATGATTTGTATCCCTTACATCCATTGAGTGCATTTTAATTATCATTTTCCGTGCCTCCCTATGCGACAATCCAAGGAGATATATATGTATTATTTTCATGCCCATAGTAGAAATACCATCCTTAGTTGTTGAATGAAAGGGATTGAATTGACCATAGAAAGATACTAAAACCTAAACATTTGTTTTAAATATAGGCCATTAGTGTATGTGCCAATTTATGATGATATATCTATCATTCAATCAATTGGGTAGATTCAGGCATGATGTTTTTGAAGTCTGACATGATGTTAAAATAATTTAAATAAAATTAAACTTCTCCACTAAAAATTCATTTCTGGTACTATGTGCCTGGTTTCAATATACTCTGTTATCATAAGGTACATATACAAATCATATTTGTACCTGCTGATAATGAAGTATCTACGTTGAAACCTGGGTTGGACTTTAAAAAAAAACTTAGTGGAAAATTTTTATTTTATTTTAATCATTTTAACCTTATACCATTCAATCTAAGGAAAGGCTATGCTGACACCACCATATGTCGTAGGTTGAATTATCAGGAATTTATGTATAGAGCTTCCAAACCTGTCTGGTAGAGGAATGTATATACGCCTTTGAAATCTTCGTAAAAATGCAACATCCAAATCCCATGGGCAGTTGGTAGCACCAAGTAAAATGGCATTGTTTGGGCAATCATCATCACTATTTTCCTCAATTTGCCTCAGTAGTTCATTCTTCATCCTTCAGGTGAAGAACACAATTCATTAGGTGAAATAATATTAGGGAAAATTAACTCAGAATTAAATTAACACCAGAATTTAAATATTGTAAAAAACATTCTGCCTTTTCCACATAAAAACTGAATACATTGTAACATTGTAAATAACATTTTTTCACACGGAATAGCATCTTTATAGTGAGAAAGTTGTCAGCTCTTCTGTTTTGATGAGGAAGATTCATTGTTTTCATAATTTTTTATTTTAAAGTGTACATGTAGTATGTGATATCATATACCTAGTGTAATTATAAATTCTTAAAAATTTTCATTTCTTTGTCTGTAATTACCCTATATTTTCCAGTACCTTTGTATTTGTCATAAACAAGTAAATTTTTGATTTAATAACATGATAAAATACTGGAAAGTAAAATAGTTGTGTAAACTATTAAGGATTCAGGCAGTAATTTGTTAATATCGAACTATGCAGTAGCATGTGGAATTAATTTAAATTTAGTTAAAGACTGGCATTAAAGAGAATCTTCTGGATTTGCTGAAGTTACAATAGCTTTTGTTGTTTTGTTAAATAAAAATGAATTATTACTTCTGCCAGGGACCAAACAGCTTTATGTAAAATTGTTACATCAAATTTACGTCATTTCATATAGTAATGCCATAAGAATACCTAATGGATTGGCCAGGACAATATCATCACATATGTTGCAGTCTAGGTAAAATCAAGATTCTATCATATAAGACAAACCCACATTTTATCTGAAGCAGAATTAGGAAAAACACCTTGTCTTATGTTCAGGTAAATACGGTATATCATTTCTTTCCCATTTGAAATGTATAAGCATCTAAACAAATGCCTTAGGGCCCACAAAAGTAAATGTATTAAATCACTTTTGTTACATAATTATAAAAAATAAAGAAAATTGCTAAATCTGATATAAATATATATAAAGGACAACTGTTATGCAGTAAATTAAGCCATATTTACCTCCTACTGTGATCTTCTTCTTTTGAGTTTCTCTTTCTGCAGAGTCCATCTATTTCATCAATAAATATTATTGAAATGTTAGCTGCCTGATTTATCCTTTGAAAGATGTCACGAACTAACCTGTAATTATGGTTGTTCATTGAATAGCATGCAATCATTCAACATACTGGGCTGTGAAATAGGGGTATGAGAGCTAAGTAGAATCATGTCAGCAAAATACACCAATATATTTAGAGAATTAAATAAAATTACTCTAATGCCACATGTACGAGGTGTATTCAAGTTATAAGGCTCCGATTTTTTTCTAACTAATTATTCACCTTAAAAACAATGAAACTTGTGTTACCTCTCGATGTAATCTCCCTGCAGTCGGACACATTTTTGACAACATCGACACCATGATTCTATGGCCGCGGTGAAGGCTTCTTTGGAAGTCTGTTTTGACCACTGGAAAATCGCTGTGACACTGTCAGTGTGCGAGGCCGAGATTATTTTGGTTCGTTGTCACTTAATGTTCTGCCTTCTTTAAACTGAATGCACTCATGAATGAACTTTCGACACATCCATGACTCCATCACCACATGTCTCCTTCAACTGGTGATGCATTTCAATTGGTGTCACACCACGAATGATTAAACGCTAGTCATGTAACAAAAACGTCGCCATTTTAAGTATTGAAAACTGTTCTCATTCTCGTAGCTACCGCTAGAGATTATGTCTGTTGTACAGTGATGCCATCTCTGTCACGCATTGACAAACAGTGCCCGCTCATTTTAAAACAAACCACATGTTTCCAGTCCGGAGAAAAAAAAATTGTGGAGGCCTTACAACTTTAATGCACCTCGTACTTCACATTATTGTCAGTGTAAGTTTTCAGGAAATCTTAATTTCTTGCTTACAAATAAACCTAAAAGTATTTTCTTTCACCTGATGGATAATTTTCAACACTACATATACCTAGATTTTTGATATATCCTAGGCATATGTTTTTAACTAGTAATATACATATCTTGAATTTAGTTGACCATAAATATGATATCTTTATTGATGTAACCACAAAATACAATAATCACTTCGAAAAATGTCTTTGAAATTTTTTCATATGATTCTTTAACTCACATTAATTCTTATATTATTTACTTGACACATATTTTCTCTTAATTATTTCATGAAATTATTATTATGTGACTTATGAATGCTAGTATATACATATTCTTTTGCCATATCTATACTCATTCATTCTCTTTAGCTTAATAGCAATGATTACAATGCAATCCATGATTTTCTTTAAATAAAGGTGACTCTTCACTTCCACTATGAACTAAAAATTTACCAATCCTTAAATTGTTAAAATATTTCAATTTAAGAGTAAGATTATTACTAAGATTTCTGTTCATAAATTGGTACCACCAAATGCCATCAGGTGTGCTGGTTACCAGAAACATTTATTAATGTAAATAATTCCAATAATAGGGCCCTATGTGATGAAATAAGACAGTCCCTGTGGAATCAGTTTTGTGAATTCGCACAACAGTCACTATATAAAAAATAATTTTAAGTCCACTCCTTATGATAGCCATTGGATTTTTCAAATGAACACCCTTCTTTTGCAATGACCCAAACCACTACCAAAGTCTTCAACTGTAAGGTCAGTTTGATAAGTGAGGGTAGAACTCAACCAGTTGTAAGGGCAATGGCCAGTGAAAATTTGCACACCAAGGCAAAATGGCCAGTCCCTTTCTGTATGCTGCCTGTGGTTTCCCACAAAAATGCACATCCAAAATCACTCAATTTGGGTTAGCTGGAGGTTCCTAGAGGTATCACCGGGTCTTGAACCTGGGACTCCCATTCAGTAGTCTATTGCTCTACCCACTGGGCTGCCATGGCCTTCCACAATGGGCATTCAACAAAATTTAATTTTTTCACTTCACAGGCAAGTTATATCTGACTGGAAGACTCAGCTCAAATATCATGTTATCTTAAGAAAAAATGTCAATTTTACTGATCCTCTCATTTCAATTCTAAATGTCTCTTATCATTGCCACTTACTCTCAATTTAACACTTGAAGACTGTGGTAGTGGTTTGGGTCATGGCAAAGGTTTTCCATATATTGAGACAATTTTGAACATATCTTTTAAATTTTTTGAACATAGCATTTAAATTTTAGTAAAAATAACTTAAACTACATCAAATCAATGTTCTAGATGCTTTAAGTTAGGATTTTCCAAAATATCATTATAATGTTGCATTAGCTTTAGTAATGCCTAACTTACTTTTCTGATTCACCCACCCAAGATGAAAGTAGGTCAGCACTTGATATACAATACAAGGGAATTTCGGCTTGCCCTGCAATAGCAAGAGCAAGTCTTGTTTTGCCAGTTCCTGGAGGTCCATACAATAATATCCTTTTCCAAGGTCTTCTTGCTCCTTAAATGTGGTAATAGGGTAATATGCATTATGTAATTTATTTATTTTTATAATCATCAGAAATTCAGGTACACAGTTATTCACAGAAATATTTTCTTTTAACATTCTAATGTTAAAAAAATGCATAGGTAGTACTTTTTTTCAGTCTTACCTTGAAACAAGTGAGGGTATTTCAAGGGCAGAGTTATAGCTTGATTAAGCAATCTTTTTGCCTCTGATAACCCAGCAATATCTTCTAGTCCATGACTTGGATGTCTAAGCAAGGACATAAGTATATTATTTTTTCTTTGGACTTCTTCATTTTCTTTTAACTTGATTGAGTCTGTGTATACAGTAATAATTTACTTTATTTCTAAGAAAAATTGAATATGGGAAGAGAAGCTTAATTTTGTTATGAGTGTAGCAATTGCAGATTCGATTGGAAAATAAAATTAGCGTAGGTATTATTCCCACTGAGAAAAAATAATAGAATTGTGGATGGGAGATATAGCAGTACATAGTTCATATGACAGGTGATGTGGGGCTTGTCTGAGGTCTTCAAACCTGTTTCATCCTATGACATTAGAGGTTTTAGCCTTGATGAAGAAAAAAATGCAAAAGATATCTCATGATCATTTAAAAGATGTAATCAAATTTTAACTTGTTATTTTATTGCCTATGGTGCTGTAGTAATTTATTATATATGTTGAAAAAAACTAATTCTTAAATGAAATGTATTAAATGGTGTGACTTTTCATGTGTAATACATTTTAAATATTCCAATATACTTAAATTTTGTTTTGAATTTTTTACCTCCACTAGCTAAAGCTATTCATAAGAATACAATTGACAACTCAGAAAACATGCTTGCAATTGCAGTGGTAGAACGATTTAGGTGTATCAGTTTTAAAACACTAAATTCCACATTACATAGTGTCATTCTGCAGTATAATACTCAATATTAGCATCACAATTATCACAGTTAAAAATATTTGCTCAAGACTTAAGGCCAAAATATTTGCAGATGGCATAGGAGAAGTATTAATTAATCAATATTATAAAAAGCTGTGTATAACAAAATGTGAGAGGAAAGGAATGTACTTTGTCGATCCAAACTGTTGGATGAAGGATTACAATTTGGGACGAGATGGTGTACACCTCAATAGAAGGGGGAGCGCTACGTTTGGTAGACTGCTGTGCGATGTTGCCAAA
>WURS02063509.1:0-10614 GCA_011762765.2 Rhinocypha anisoptera | reverse complement strand
CCCCCCCTTTACAACCCCCCCCCCCCCCCCCCCCCCTCCCCCCCCCCCCCCCCCCCCCTCCCTCTCTCCGTCGGTCGTCCCACCACTCCCCCTCCCCCTCGCCGCCATCGACTTCACGCCTAGTCCCTGACCCCCTGTCCCACTCCTTCCCGGCACGCGAAAACGACGCCCTCGACGGGGGGTCCGAACGTTCGACTTCGGTGTGCGCTAGTGTTCCAAATCTGCTCTCCTCCCGTCTCTGGCCACCCCTTTCGTCACTCATCCCGCCTCTCCACATGTCCCACAGTCCCCAAGAGATTCACTCCGATCATCACCGAAGCCGGTCCAAGGCGTGGGCGTGGACGAAGTGGGTCATTGCCCGGTGCGGCCCCTCGTCAGGGCCGGTCGTTCATCCCATTCCGTGAGATTTCCATAGATTGTGGTTTTCCCGTAGAAATTATTGTTTGCTAAGTTCTTTTGGGATTAAAAGGTGTTAGTCGCGTAGGCTTAGGAGAGCAGCTGCCTAGAATCATTCACACTTGGAAAATCAGTACTAGAAAAATCATAAACTTGGAAATGTCCACTTATAAGTTTATATTTTCTCACGACCATAATTGCGTTGTAAAGCGATTCAGGTTCTGATGATGTTGCCTTGCAACGAAATTATGGTAGTGAGAAAAAAATAGAAATATAAGCGGAAATAACTAATCTTCTGATTTTCCTAGTTCTCCAAGAGTGAAGGATTTCCTCAACTTTACGCCTGAGGCTGTTTCTTTCATTCTTTTATTCGTCTGAATAACATGCAGATGTCATTCGGGGATAATGGCTTCCATGCCGAATCTTCGTAAAAGAATCCTGACTGCAGAGGTGACATCCAAGTTCATATCTAGATGTGGTAAATGTATTTATCCGTCTTCTTCGTCCTTCATTCCTTGGAAGTTGAATTCGAGACTGTCTCCATGCAAAATTCCGCCAGCGTCGAAAATGAGTTTTTCCTCTCCCTCCAAGTTTCGTTTCCGTCCCCGTCCATTTTCGGTCACCCTTGGTAATGAAACGGGTGTGATGACTTGAGAATTTCTGAAGCGTCCCACGGTAGATTCAAAAGTTTCTCCTTCCCTTCTTTCCCACCACATAAATAGCGGTGCGTCGCTGGGAGTACAGAGGCGTTATCGCTAGTTGTCGGTATGGGTTGATATGAGATTATGAAGCCGCATTTTCGGGCAGATGCCCGGGAAAAAAAATGAAAGAGGAGCGATTCCTGGTTTTGATCTTGGCTGCCCTCGGTCCTCTAGTGATGCCATTTTCTCTTGTACCGAACTCTTTTTCCTTTGTGGTGATTTGTAATCCTTAAAGGTCACACCCTAATATATTACCCAAAGATAAGCGGGTGATGGAACCTACCATTTTGTGGGGGGTTTCTAAAGACCAACCGTTTCAAAACTGCTAAGTCATGAACACGGTCGTTTCGTATCCTGACGGGAGAGGAGTCTTATTTTTTGTAGCAATCAGATCTCGTTTCATTCTAAACCTACAGGAGAAATTAGTACCACGCTATTCTGAAGCAAATATCGATCTTACTTGTTTTCTTTGTTTATCAAAAAAATTACTTCATGGAATTTCAATTCGAGAATAGATATCAGAGGTAAATTCAAAGTGTAAAATTTCTCCACTCATCTGGACACATTAGCCCATTTATATGCTTGAACGGATTCTGTTTCTTCGGATTCTGTGAATCGGATTTTGTTGAACGGAAACATGCCTCACTCTCACTGAGACTCTCACCTGAATGTACGTTTTCATTGCTAAAAGAAACATCTTATAACTAGATTATTCTTCAAGAATTTAATAAAATGAAACATTTTAACGAATACACTTAGCAAAACTTCGAAACCCGTCTTCAAATTAACGACACTGTCTTGCTTCAACTGCTGTCATGGAAGTATTATCCGAAATTTATTGCTTGGAAAGGTTTAAATGAACTCTTGAAATAGTGTGGCATGTGTCACAGTGTAAAACGCAGAGTTAAGTGTATAAGCCGAAGTATTCTTCCAAGATTGAGAAATTCAAACTGCGTATCAGTCCACTCGCATTTTCAGAAACTAGATTTGAAATGAAATGAATGGGATAGGCACTTTTTAGGATTGTCTAATCGGGAAAATAGACTTCTTCGCCGATAGTTTCTTACGTGCCTATAAAAAGAGAAGCGTCACTAATCCTGAGTTTTATTTTCCTACGATGCCGTGAATCCTTTTTTATATATCCGTGAAAATCTTTCTCTCTGCCTTCTGACTTACAGTATTATTCCCGTATAATATGCATACCGTATTATGTTTATTTGGCACTTGACCATTTTGAATCTCTTTATTGTATCTCCTTTAGCCTTGAGAACGTTAAGAGAATGCACATCGTCATTTTTTTACGTTGGTGACGTAAGGAATTTAAAAGGCATCACCCGATAAACTTGCGGGACGGTTAGGTGAGCTCCCTTTTACGAGCGATTACGTCGCCGTTGGCCTTCTAAACGGGAAAATGGACGAATTAGGGAATGTGAGCTGACATGGGACTCTTGGCTTAAAACGGATACGATGGAGACTGTACGCTGTAGAAATTGTGAAACCAGTGGTAGCAAAAGGAAAAGAAATTTGGAATTTCTTTCGAGAATAGAATATTACAAATGGGCAATCCTTCCTCTAAATGTAAGGCTGTCGCCCTTTGAGTAATAAATTGTTTCTATAAATTTCAATATGCATAGTTTTCTGTTAGTTCAACGATGAGCTTAGAACCCAAGCTTTCGTATTGGCTTAAAGGCTATAGTTTTTTCAATGTTAAAATATAAATTAAAAATTTTTCATTACTGATTATGAAATGCCTAATGTGCTTTTGCTAAATTATCGGTGGTTGATTTCGTTGATGTCTGGCTGTAACATTATAGTTTTACCTTGGGCCAAATTGATGTTTGTAAGATTAGCATCTGTACAAACAAAGAATGGTGCCAGTCTAATCTTATGACACACTTCATAAAAATGAAATACAAGGACAATTTTTGGACAAACAAAAGCAGGAGGTAGCATTCTCCTACGATTAGTTTTTGGTCCCGGGAATTATTCCAGTGATTTATGAGACTCTTCCGACAGTATGGGAATTTTTGGAGAGTTTAGTAAATAATTCATAATGGACACGATCGTTGTCCCTAAAGGCGAAGAAAATTCGTCATGGTTTCTAAGAACAAATATATCAGTGTCACCACTTTTCCTTCTTCCCCAAGGGGTCGGATTACACTGAAGTTGCCACACACGCCTTCCCACGTTAGAAGAACTGTATTTCTTTTTTTGCTACAGGCTTACATTGCCATATTCATAACTTCCATTTCCATTGAGTTGAAATTGCAATTCTTTTTCTCTTTTGGTGTAGATATAGCCTTTTACTGTTTGTGAGACATATATTTTCCAGCCACAAGTTTGGTCCGGTCCGTTTTTGAGCAATGATTTCAGTAACCGAAATGAAATTTTATATTTTTTAATTTTTGTCACTATAAATCTTATACATAGTTGAATTGAATCAATTTTTAAGTTATGTTCTCTCGTACCTCTATTAGACTGTTTCTTATGATAAATTTTTGCCAGGGAAGACCCACATTCAATGCAACAGTTGTGGTTTTTTAACAATGGTTTTGTTCAATATGTGTAAATACGTCATTGAAGATTTCATTGACTCTTTCATTGACTGATTTCTTGAAGATTTATTGAGATTTCATTCAAGTGAAGAAGGCTAAATAATATATTTTTAGAAGATATTTAATTTATCTCTATCCTTTTATGGGGATGTCCCTGCTCCACTTATGCTCCATGATTCCACTTATGATACCTGAGCAAAATTTGTCAAAAAAATGACGAGGAGAGCAACCTTGTTGGAACGAACTAAAACTCAAGAATTAATGAACGAATTTTTTTCCACTGTAGTTCTATTTTTGTCGGAAATTATAATGACTATTCTTAATGTGACAGAGATATCATTATCCGTGCCATGAATTCGTTTAATAACAACAATATTTTACACAGGCTTCAGAGTTTAACCCTAATCGTTTTATTCTTAGTGATCGGACCCACAATTTCATTAATGCTTCCGATGTATTCCGATGGACCACAGTATTCAACAATGAATTGAATGTGATAGGGGAAAGAGGGGGGGCCCACCTAGTACTAAGCCAACCCAAAACTACCTAAAATTTTATGCCGTCCATTCATCAATGTTTCTTTTATGGAAGGGTGTGAGGTAGAAATCGCACTGCTCAGACACATAAAGCCTCCCGTTTACCTGCCCACGGATGAGGGAAACCTGTGCCTCGGGTGGGCATGACATGTGCGGAAGCGCGGCGCATGAGCTACCCCGTCGGCGACTCTTCAGACATCTCCAACATTGCGATCCACCCTAGTTGGTGATAGACAAACACCCCATAGACAAAGTCCCCATAGACAAACAGTTTTTCCAGAGTAAGGATTCACGAGGGGAAGCCGTGTCGTTTCACCGCCGAGCCGAGCAGCAGTTAAGGCATAAATTATAAAAAGTAACTTAACCATATATCTCTGTTCCGTCAGTATGGCGTAGTCGGTGCTCTTTAAAGAGTGCCTAATTAATGTGTCCCGCATGGGTTGTTCGTAGCATCAGAGAGTTAGTTAGCTACGCCCATTTTCACTTCGGTGAGCGGGTGACTCATTCCCCGACTTCCGCGCTCACTTTTGCGGCCTCACGACCGGGAATAAATCATTTGGGGTCGGTATACCCTTGAGACGACCGTGCCTCTCCTCCCTTCAACTCCCTTCCTCACATCTCGTGCAAATTTGCCCACTTGAGTTTTGTGTGCGTGTTTCTGCATGCGTACCCTAGGGTTATCGTTGCCAACAACTGTTCTTGGTAACTTCATGCACGTTAAAATACAAAGAAAGTCAATAAAATGCTGTTTTCCTATGGTTAATCACTGGTAGAAGCGAATTAACCTTTCATTGAACGTTGCTCATTTTGTTTCTTGTTTATTGGGTTTGACAGAGAAAATTTCATTTGTGACATCGAGTAAACCCAACCAAGGGTATCATTATTCGTAAAAAAAATTGTCATATCAAAATAAAAATATACCTGTGCAAGTGTTTGGCATGGAAATTCATGTGAATAATTTGAGTATAGTATATTATTTATGGATTATAATTGAAACATTTTAATCTATGAATTAAAATCATAATAAATTTAAAAATTAATCCGGGCGACGTCTTTGTATTTTCTATCCCTTATGTATCGTATGTCCCAAATTATATTTTCCAGTGGCTCAATGAACTTAGTGTAAGAGAAATGTGAGTGCAATTTAGTGGATTTTATTATTCCATTCCTGGTGCACAATTGAGGCGATAATTATAAACGCCCTTTCTGGAAATGCGATTACTAAACCTTTCCTCAGGAAATTCCCAGCTTTTTCTATTTCCTATTCCCGTTTTCCTTTAGCTTTACATTGGCGAATGAAAACTTTGATAAACCATGATGAGGGAGTAAAAAAAAAAGAAACCTGCTTAAATTTTATGGTGCCCATGATACCATCGCATGGAAATATATGTGTGTGCCATAAAGCACGTAATATTTTTCCCGCTGACTGGCAGTAATAAAACCTACTATCGCTTTTTATTTAGCTGTTTTACAATTCCGAACCGCCTTATTGAGCGTACGACCAAAAGACTTTGGCGTCGTTGGCTGAAAAAATGACGAAAAACTCTGGGAGACAGGTTTTAAATTGATCCATTACAATGAGACTTTAAATAAATCAAAAATCGATCAAAGTAAAGTCGATTACACTTGATAAATCAGCCACGGGTTCCACCTCGGGTCCCTCCTCGGACAAGGAAGCTGTGTACACTCTGACTGATATCGTAGAAAGAGAACATTCAGTACTTTTCCATCAACTTTTCTTTCATATATATACTGATTAAGACATCTATATGTCGAAACTGAGGTCGTGGTATACCAGTGGGTGGAGCGTTTGGCTACTGGCTGGGAGACCTGGGTTTAAGGCCAGGCGACGTCTCTGGATACCTTCAGCGAAACCCAAGCGGAGTGATTTTCTGGGTACCACAATTTCCTGGGAGCAAGGGGAAAGGGACTGGTTCCCTGATGTGTGAATTGGACCCTGATGTGTGAATTTTCATACTCCATTGGGCTTAGTATTAGGTGAGCTCTACCCTTACCTATCAAACCGACCTTTGGGCTGAAGACTGAGATTGGTTTTTTATGCCGAAACTAGTCACACAAAATGAGATGTGATATAAAGATACCTAGTATGTGTTCTCGTTTATGGCGAACATAAAACTCAGTATTTCTCAACCTGAAACCATTGAATTTATCTGGAGGATTTGCTTCTGGATGGCCTGATCGCAAAGTTAAGTTTGTCGGGAAGCGTTGCATCAAATCCTGAAAAAGGAAACCATTTGTGTATCTTGCAGAGTTCACGAGTGCATCTTAAATGTGCACCTTCCTCTTGCACTGTACCCTTCTGCATTTATCGCTGAAATTATCAAGCGTGTAAGATACTCTCTCTTCCGTATTATATTAGAGCCCTAGCATGCGTGTGATGTGGTGGGTGAATACCGAAGGAGAAAGGGGAGAGTCAGTCGAGGGACATCTCGGTTGATAGATAGTTTTCATCTTTTATTCAGAATAAGACACTTTTACAGAATACAATTTGGTGGCTTTTGAAACCTTCACCCCTTCATAATAAATATATGATCCTACGAAATATGAGACTGGAACCGTATTATGTTCTTAACCGTCTAAATTCCATTGCCGATCGCGGTTTGCACTGATCCTAATTCCTAGCAGTCAGTGTAAAAAAGTCAGTAATATTCACAAATTAATATCTTAGTTATACGTTGCTCTGACGATCACTATGCCAAATACATTAAGCGAAATAAATGTTGGTAAAATATTTGATGCATCCAAATTAAAATCATCGGAACTATTCTACAGCAGAATGGGACATCTGAAAGTATATTCTGCTTTTCACTGAATCCTCGTTACCATATCCATATGAACTAGACAAAATTCGTTGTTCTAACCAGTTTCTTTGAACAAAAGTCGTACCAGATGATTCCTAATATAGTTTTATCTTATAATATCCTAATATAACCTTATTTTCAGTCTTAAAATAAAACTTTTTATGGCAAAACTGGCATTCTTCTGGAAGTATCTTAGTGTAAATATATTGAGCACATGATTCCCCCATTTCCTTTTAGTCTAAAAGACCTATAAAATCCCAAAAGGCAGTATATGCCGAGGCCGTAAAAAAGAGTCGCTTCTCATAATTCCACACGCGTCTTGTGCTCCAAGTATAAAATTTCTTTCCCGCGTCATGACAAGAACAGTTCTCAAGTCTGTTTGTCATTAAATGATTTATATAATGCTGATGAAGGCAATCAAGGAGTCAATCACCTTATAACTTCATTTCCTATAAATACTAACTAGTTTATTTAACTTTTCTTCATTCTGTGGAAGATTTTTTTCTGCTTCTTTCTTTAAATGTATTCTAAATATTTTAATGTTAACTTTTACAACGCAGTTTTAAATTAATTTTTTATAAGTGCTTTTATTAACAGCTATATTTATACATGATTAATTGTCGTTACCTGCGTAGTTTATGCATTGTATGGTTGATAATAGTATACTTTCGACCTAAAGACTACGGCAAGAATAGTTCGCAACTACTATCTCCCCGAACAACGTATGCTGACGAAGAACTTGAAAATTTAGAGATCGTGAGACCAACACCTGAGAAACCGACCAATGGATAAAAAGTGTGACCAATTAAGAAATTCCAGTGCAGTATGTTCTTCTCATATCCCTGTTACAGTTCCCAAATGTCATAAAAATACGATGAATTTTCACTTCTTCATTTTTTCGATGAATTAAACTAGCCTCTTGTGGTATTGAGGATATTTGAAAGAAAAAACTTATAGACACGGACGTGCAAGCATGTGTTTTAATCCACTTCAAGAAGCAAGCAATGATCAGATCCATCTCCGTGTGTGATCAGTCCATCAAAGTGATGTATTGGGGATTTGAGAGAGAACCTTCGCACCGGAGACAGCATCATTACTGTCCGCAGATACGCAAAAAGATTTGAGTGGATGTTACGCGGGTGGACGGGGGTGACTACAATCAACCGAGAAATCCACGAATCTCTTCTTTAGGAAATTGATGGCGTGCTTTCTTCGTTAAAGTAGGCCGGAATCCACTGTTAGTATCATGAAGGTGTAATTTTTATCCACGAAATGCTTTGAAGAGAAAACGAGAGAGATAGAGAGGGCACAGAAGTGTCGAGTGAAAAGCCAAACGTGGAAAATGGGAGCGAAGGAATAAAGGAACTTCTTTCATTCAGTTCGTAAGAGAATTTTACCCCCTCCCAATCACATCGCATTCCCCCTCTCCTCGGCTGAGGCGCCGCGTGCTACCGTGAGAACAGCTGCAATTAATTAAAGGGGCGGTACCTGGCGAAAGGTAGACAACTGAATGGCTCTCACGTGCTTCTTGTTTTTAAAGCTTACGTTTTTTTTCCCCTCTCGTGTTCATCAGTTATGGACAGTCGACAGTCATCGCCCGAAACCTTTTCTGTCCTTTTTCCCCATTGAGTGCAACGGCCAGAATGTTATGAAACGCCCAAGGGAAATCTCTCACCATTCGAAAATACGTCAGTGGATCCCGTTTGGCCATTCTCTCCTAGAGAACAAGACCTCGTCGGAGGGCGTGAACTTCTTTTGGCTTCTCCCAAATAGAAGCACCGTTTGAACATTTGGACGCTGGTCATTCCAAAACTGAAAGTGTTTCGCTGTCTGTAATGGTTAAATGTTTTTTCTCTCCGCGAGAAGAACAATTTTCGCTGACACCCCTCCAAATCCCAAAGACAGATGACTGATTCTCCCCTTACAACATTTTTCAAGATCTACTTAATCTTTCAGCAGGTTCTCTCTCTTCTCGTTGTCCTAGAAAGGCAGTTTTTGTTCGACCCATTCATTTGGTTGTCATACGCGAACCGTCTCAGGCTTTCCATTCTCATATATATAGCACAAGTTCCTTGTTACTAACCAGCTAGGAGGCTTTTTTGTTCGTTATTTCTCTTTTAGGAGGTCATTTGGAACTGGAATCCACTACGTTATTTCTTTGACGAACGAGTCGATATCAGTCTAGGCATAACCACTCTAAGGAGTTCACTACACTCCTTTATTTTCATTCAATACGTTAGTTATAATATTTTCCTTGGAAACGAATTATTGAAGTTTTTAATAGAGTCTAAGGTATGGATGTCTGATATAATAGATAAAAAATGTTGTTAGTTTTATTTTAAAAATATTTCATTTGCCACAGACTTCTAACTGGTCAGATTCCGGATTTATTTATAGAACTTTATTCCATTATGGGCATTGAAATAAGTACTTATGTGTACTGTCAAGGACAGATAATTTACCTTATCTCTAGCGTTCAAAAATTAGATAGATATTTGAAAGAGTTAACACACTTTTAATTTTTTTAACCAAACAATTTCCATATTGGTGAAATTGATCCTATTTTCTGCCCTTCTCTTGCTCTGAACATAACCATTCATTACAGCCAATTCCGTTGTCCTGTCAAAAACTTCGTTCTTCGGTTTCATTTATCCTTATTTCTCCAAACTTTCACATTCGTAATATTAACAATAACCTCATTCTATATAAACATACATAAAAGAAATTTAATTTTACCTTTTTCTATTGTTATAATGAGCTTCTTCTCATATACCTTTAAAAAATAGTCTTCATTAGTTGTTCTCACGTACTTCTCATCATCATTATTCTTCTCAAGATACACGCCTCACGTGCCACAAAACGGTCTTTTTCCATCTTACACGAGGTGTAACGCTATCCCCTGCATATGTGGCATTTAGCCTATAAATGAAAAGAGTTTCACAGGGTTTGCACAAATCATCACCCTGAAAATTCTTTATAACCTCAGTTATGCATCGTTATGGAGGGAAATCTCAAATATATGCCATTTTTGTGAGCCTGTTTCATTCAAAACTCAAGGAGTTTTTAATAGTGACGGGGTCACCTGGATATTTCAAGATACGTTCAGAAAATTATGTGATAATAACATACCGAATGAACTTTTGGTGTTACGTCATGCGTTTGCCAATTCTTTACATTTTTTCCAATTTTACCTCTTATGACGCTGTTACATAAACACGATTGCTAATTTACAAGGTTTGCTTAGTTTATGCCGAAAAATAAACTGGTTTCAAACGCAGAACGATATCGAAAATAAAGTCATCGATCACCGAATCACACAACATGGACTGCTTGCTTGCACGAAACAGATAGCACGAGCTTGGACAAATAGTCCAATTGGTCACCGCGAAGGGGTCCTTGCCGTGGGGGGGGGTCCCAATCTGCTCTCCAGGCACTCGCACGGTGCACCGACGTAGTGCGGTCGAAGTGTTATGGTTTTGTGGTGTTTGGCGTCCGGCCCAAGCGAAAGGGTGGCGATAACGCCCACCCCATGGAATGCCATCGGTGTGAACACGAATGGTCGAGGGAGGAGGGTTGTGTGTGTGAGAGAGAGAGAGAGAGAGAG
>WURS02063498.1:0-10614 GCA_011762765.2 Rhinocypha anisoptera | reverse complement strand
ACCTCCTTTAGGCCTTGATTCCGCTAAGAATGTTTTGCACTCTTATTCTGCGGGAGTGGCTTCCCTCCCCGGAATTCCTTTCCAAGTTAATTTCCAGAGCTGCCTGCTGCGTGACAGGAACCGGAAAGAGGGCGAGGATGATCGGGGGTGGGGGGGGGGCGAGAGGGAGAGAAATACGCAGAGAGAGAAAGAGAGAGAGGAAGGGTGGACAGCGGGAAAGAGGTGGTGGAAGAGAAAGGTCGGGAGAAGAAGAAGAGTGCGGTCCGGGGAGGGAGGGGAGAAGGGCATCGCTGCGGCGTGGGCTTATCAGACGTGTGTACTTGGGAATCTTTATTACGGGGTTTTAAATCCTCTCCCGAGGCCTCTCTGCTGGATGGAGCGGCACCCCGCAGCCGGCCGACATAGCGAGAGAAGCGTGCGTGGATCGAGATTAACTCGGAGGGGGCAGGGGGAAGGGTACGAATAAGTCCATTCGTATGTACGTGGGTGCGTTATTCTCCGTGAGAGAGAGAGAGAGCGAGGAATCCCATTTTTCCCCTTCGGTTCGCCGCCCTTCTCTGAGGGCGGGGAAGGCGAAATGGATTCCGCGAGCATCAGACCGCTCGAACAAAGTAGCTCATTCCCTTCCTAATGTTGTGATTTCACGGGCGGCATTAGTTATGCGTTTCAATTTTCGCCGGAGAGAAGCCTCCAGCAGCACAGATGATTTCCATCGCTATATGTTAACCAAGGTTTGCTCCGTTAAGGCGGAACTAATTGGCAGCTTACGTCTAAAAGTTTGGTTTATTCCGCGGAAGAGGATTATGGACGCGTGAAGTGGGAACCCTCGGTTAGCATGATCAGCATAATCCTGTTATTCGGCTGTTCCGGGACAAAGAGATGCATTAAAATATTAATCTTAGTAAAATCTGCCATAGTATACACATATGTGTTTATTTTGCATGATAATCTTTTACGCTTCAAGTTTGGAAAGCAATGTTTCTGTATCTAGATGAACCACCATCGTTTGAATAATAACGGTGAATATAACGAAAAGAAAACTAAGGAGATGAAGGAGCAGAAAAAATATTTTCCGTGATATTAATGTTAATTTTGTATTTTCAACGGTTTCTTTTCTTTCCCGGGATAATTTTAATATTCCTTTAAACTGTGGTCTAATTGTTTCACTTTCAGCACCCAAGATGTCGTTCCTAACCCAGTTACCTCAGTAAATCACTTTTGATCCGTCATCTGGTTTCAATCCGCCATTTAGTCAGTAGCCAGCTGGAGTCAATCCATCCGACAAGGCGGAGTTCCATCCGAGGGTCCTTAGCTTAAACGGCCATAGGCTTTAGATTAAACGGCCCACGTGGCTCACACTTCTACGTTTTGGAATAATATGTTTTCCCTAGGACATTGGCTCCACTGTGAATTTTTCTCAAGATAAATCTTAATTATTGTCTTCAGCGGATGTCGTATTCGATTTTTGACAAACATTTTACACTACTTGCAAGAATTTTATCGAATAAAAAAATCTACAATGGTTCACAAAGTTAGGGCTAAGTCTATTTAATTTCACGGAGATAAGTGGTAAAGACGCTAATAGAACATTGGCTACATCGAAATAGAGCATCGGCTATATAGAACGCAAACATCGGCTGTAATTCTCTCTCTTATTATCATCATCATTAAAGGATTATGAAATGACTTTAATACCAGGTTTGTCTTTCTTTTAGGCAGGCTATAATTTAATTTTTTTTCTCCACTCCTTGTTTACTGTTTAACTGGTTACGTATTCAATGTTGGACAAAATTTTCATTCGTTGGAAACACCGATTCCAAGGCCTCTACCACTTTGTAAAAAAGTGCTTGATGGAAAAATGGAACATTGGCAGGCTATCGAGCGGTAATCTGTTACTGGAAAAAATGTTCATAATTTCGATGTTTACAGTAAGCACGTAGAGCTTTTATACTATAAATTAATAATACTCATAAGTTATACATTATACTTAAATCAGTTAGCAATGATTTTTTAGCTGAGTAGAATTAAATCAATTTTCTCCAATGTTTGTATAAAAGTGAGCGCCTGCATAATTTGAATAATTTAATAACCATACAGACTTGCTAAATAAACGTCTTGTTCAAATTTTTCACCATCTACTCTCGTGATGCCATAATTCTCCCAGTCTTGCATTCAAATACTGTAGTTAGATGAATTATATTTTTTCCGGATGAGTAAGGATTTAAACTTTTCTCTTTTACTTTAGAAACGTTATCCGATGCCCCCTCCATATACTGCGAATCTTGAATCTGGAAATAAACAACACCCTCGAATTTCGACCCAAAAGTAGTCTTTGACTTCATTTGAATTGAATTACAACTGCGTCATGGATATCTGTGAATGATATGAAAACCTGTTCTTCTTGAATATGTAAGTGAAACTAAGATCCCAGGAAGCTACCTGGTTAGCAGAAAAAATCGTTTAAGGTAATTTTGGAACCTAAATGATGGGAATATCTTCTTTGAGGATAAAACTTTCGCTGAAATGTGAAACTGAGAAGAATTAATGCTGATGAGATTGTATATGGGTGAAAACTCGCTCGTTGAGAAAGTTGTGATTCATCTGCGTGCTTAACAAAACCATTATTTAGGAAAAGGTCGAACTGCTTTTATTCCAATAAGCTGACTTGGATAATCCACTCTAATATTCGGTTCTACTAAACTTCACCTTCCATTTCCGGGCAGTGTAAAGATATTGGATCACACTATATAGATAATACAGGTTTATCATCGGAAAGATCATTAATGAGCGATCATCAAATTTATTTCCTTTTGTATTAGAAAGTGATATATGAGTCAATATATATTTAGAATTTAACAAACATTCAAGTAGGTAGCTCTACCATACCCTATAATGAAATGATAAAAAACCTTGGTATAACATTTGATAAACATCTTAATTGGAAGCAACAAGTGCAAATTACTAAACAGAAAATCTTAGGTAAATTACATCAATTATACAGATCCAGGAATATTGTACCCCTAAAATTGGTATCACCCTCGTACAAAGATTAATTTTCCCACACTTGGATTACTGCTGATTGCTGCTGACATATCTATGTAGACGAAGAAAATAACAATAAAGTACAAGTGACCATAAACTCTGCAATACGCATTATTTTTTACCTAAAAAAATGGGACCGGATTACTAGTTCATATTCCCGCTTAAATTGACTGAAATATAAACAACATCGCCTATATCATCACACTTGTCTTACTTTTAAAATACTAATCTCTGGTAATCCACTTTACCTTTTCGAAAGATTCACCTGGAAAAGAAATGTTCATTTAATATTAACAAGAAACCAATCTGTTGACATTCATATTCCCCAACACAGAACCCCTCCCCTCAATAAATCTTTCATGGTAACAGCTGCTACAATATGGAATTCACTGCCATCAGAAATAAGAAACTTACAATCAATACGAGTGTTTAAGTCAATAGTTTACTAGTTACTTTTTGCCAATGTATTGTAGCTGATGTGATATGTATGTGTGTTTAAAGAATCCAAATTTAAGCCTATTGTATACAATGAGATGTTGATAATTTGTGTTTTCTGTCTTATTTTATTTCTATTTTTTGTTTTCGCCTGTCTAATTTACTTTTTCTTTTGTAATAAATTCCTGTACAAACTCGATGTAAATATATCTCATGGGCCAGGAAGGTCGACGATAATAAACGAATTGAATTGAATATAACGCCAAATTTTCTATTAAAGCAACGTTGCATTATTTTCACGGTGATTTCTGAACTCTAGAACAACACAACTTTGAAACAGCAACAGGGGAAGTTGCTATGTTCTTTTCCATGCTAGTGTTTCAGAATTGATTAGGTGGAAAGAAAATGGTAGTTTTTCCTGAACGCTTGAGTTTTATGACGCAAGAATTTACGAACGAAGTTTATGGAAATAGCTTTTCAAATTTACTATAATCATATTCTAAATCCAAAAAAATAACTAACCCATACAGGAAGTTGGCCTTTTTAGACCAACTTTCTTCGATTTTTTTCATGCTTTCAGCGGATCCATCTCTAGCATTTCAAAAATATCTCTCTGTTTTCCTTAATGCTTTAAATCACCACTATAATACATTTCTCAATAATCTTTCTCAATTCTGGAAATGCTATTTTGATACCGTGTAGACATCACTTCTTTGAATTTAAAATACGGTATCGGCAACTCATAGATGAAGGTAGTTCTCACACCCTGTGTGTTGCCTCTTGAGTTGAGTAGTACGCTGGGTTAACACGGTCGCATTTTCATATGATGCAGTCCTACTTCCGGCACGGCTACTCCGTTTCCTAATTTTCTATTTTAGCCATTACAGGTCACCTGGCATTTTTCTTTCTCAGTGCCTTAATAATTCTAAGCGCTAATTTTATTAGTTCTAATTAGTTAAAATTAGGAAATAATGATGTTATATTAGAGAGCTCCTGCGAACCAATCTCTAGAACGATAGCCCCAAATGATGATTTTATTATGATGCATTTTGACTTAAAGTTGACCTATGTTGTTCAGGGTGTTGTTTCAAGTCTTAGATTTACAAGAATCGAAGGTATAAATCCAAAAAACAGTGCACAAAAATTAAAAATTAAAAATACCTACTTAGCCTGTGGGTGCAATACACTTAAAAAATTTGTTGTCAACCTATGAAAAGTTAGTTTTGCGAATTACATCTTAATCATTACTTTTCATTTCCAGGCATAGTTAAGATACTTTATTCACTGATAACATGTCTACATATATTCACAAGCGTTTTCTAATTCTTTCCTCGGTCCTCTATCTTCTGGAATGATAAAAAAGTGGGGGTGTTCATTGCCGATAATACCACTAGTATCCAAACAGATACTTGTATTTTATTTATTCATTTAGAAGGATCAGGGAACAGATAAATTAGCCTTTAAATTTTTTCTTACCTGACCAATGATGAGCAATACTATCTTTGCCGTTATGAGACCATTTGAAACTAAATAAGTGGTCTTTCTTTCTTCTTTTATTCACCTATCCTATGTTCCTTCTATTATTCAACGCTGTCACTTACTCCATCCCATTGCCGAGGGACAACATCCTCTCCACCCCCACTGCCCTTTCCCAGGCGAACTGTTTCCGCATCACAAGTGCGTGTATCGTCTTTCGAACACCTGGATGCCTTTCACCCGAGTCCGCCTTTTGTGTCTGCTTGCCCCGCGGTGTTTCGGCTCGCGCTAAAATCTACACGGCATATCTTACCGCTTGCGGTAGGTATCCGTGAGGCACTTGCCGACTACTTGGTCAGCATCGTAGCATTCCGAAGGCTACGTGAGAAGGAATTGAAGCGCCCTGTGAATCATATTTAACTTTCCTTTAAATTGCTTAGGTTTTGATATATTTCCCATGAAGTAATTCGTAGCGATTAATTCCACATTCATCGAAATTGGACCACAATTATGCATTTTGCCATGAAGCATGTCATTTTCCACACGCAGTTATCATTTCGTTGCTTGCTTATTAGAGATCGAATCTCTACCCAGTTTTCAAACGGAATTTTATTTTTAACTGGCTTATTTAACTTTATCCCGTTTAGGAACACCTCGTGCTTTGCTTAAGCGCTTTTTCTAAACACATTGGTTTTTAGCTCAGCCGTCTTCAAATCTGTTATCTTCTGTCACTGGCGAAGGAATATGATTAGAAAAATATTACTTCTATGGGTGCTGTTTTTCTAATAAGGAAAGAGCCATTTTTCCTTGCTTTCAATGCCCTAGTGTAAATCCGTTTTCCACAATTTGGCTGTCTTTTCTTATTAAAAGCTAATTATGATGTTGGATTTTAATGAAACCCGGGTCATGAATAAATAAAGGATAATTGGAAAAATCAAAGATAACGTTTTTGTAATAAGATCTTCTACAGATTGATACTTTGAAAAAGTAAAAAGTTTGGTATCTATATTTGAAATAAATAAAACGAGTTGATAGATGTCGTGGTAACTAGGCGTTGGGGGATCACGCGATTTGTGCACAAAAGTATTTCCTTTTTTAGTAGGAGATGAATGATTCATGATACAGAAAATAATTTTCAAATTTCTCATTATAAGTCATAAAAAAATCTCTGCTCATTGTGAATCGCCACAGTGAGATATAAAATAAATTTGCGTGTATGTAGAAGTAGGTTAGATGCGAGCATGATAATGAATTAAAGGACGCGGCCATGAATCGTATCTTTATGAGTTGTTTCCTGACGTCAAAATATGCTCACATAATGAGAGCTTGAAAAGCAATCAACGATTCTATGGGTCTTGCTAACTTGATAATATTTTCCCGATACGCCTTCAGACTATGTTTGTACGAGTAGTTTATCAGTTTGTAGTTACTAAGAACATTTCGCCTCTTGCCGTAAAAATAGCTTCTTATTTGATCATGGTGGGCTTTTGTGTTAATGTGAACGTCCCAATTTCAAAAAGAGATAAAAAGCGTCACGAAACCTAAGGGACATAAAGACGCTGCTATGGATATCAAGCATCCATTTTTTTCGTGATTGGTTCTTGATTTTTAGCACTGGTAAATTTATTGACTCAGTTATATTTTTAAATAATTGTTATTTAATGGTAAACATGTTTATTCTTTGCAGCATCCGTACAATTACCTAAATCGTAGTGATACTCGCTTAAGAGTTGAGGTGATAGTGACACGAAGTTGGTAATCCTGCGAATCAACTATATCAATTTTTGGTTATGGTATCACGGTAATTCTTCCAATCACCCTATTTTATTAGATGTCCATCTACTATACATACGATATGATGAGCATTGCTTGTGTAGACAAATTACGCGGAACTTTCCATTCTCTGGAATTCAGTGAGTCAGTCATGTACGAATTTCTACGATTCTTCTGCGAACTATAATTTTCATTTGTTCCAGTGCTCTACTACAACTACGCCACATTGTGAAAATTTTAATTTAAAACGTGACTGTGAAACGTATCAAAATGACTGGGAAGAAAATTTTTGATCTCTTATAGGATCATGACCCCTGTAGAAAACCTTATTCAAATTGGTATTGAAACTCACAATTCGTATAATTAGGTGAAATGTGGCGTATGTCGGACAGAAATAGAGACCTATTCTTAAAGTTTGGTCTCTTTCTTTTTTAGAGCTTTACAATTTCAATTGGAAAATTTCGATCATTTCGGGCGCCATTATACTAGGATTCCAACACATCCCTCCTCAGTCTTTGAGCTTTAGTCAGATCATTCCTTCCTTGCCGTATAGCAAAAATCTGAAAATAGATTTCTTTACGAAACGTGTCCCGTGATTTCATTTACCCTATAACAGCACCCTAGGCACTGCACATTCATGGTTTCTCTTAGTCTTCATCAACATCCATTTGGTGTCTCTGTAAGACGTTGACAATGAACACCAATTGTAGTCACCCATCCATAGTCCCTCATGTTGCTTAAGTCAAACGTTGAAGAATCCTAGTTTTAACGTGTGAAGCATGATTTACGATATCTACAATGACTATTAACACATTGCAAGTAATTCACTTGCTCTTGTTGCTGAGAGTGATATTTTTTTAGCCTGGGTGACCTCAGAATCTGTTTTAACTTTATACGCAAAATGGTCAAAATTCTCACGTTTGGCTTACGTGAAACTATATCGATCGGGTTTCAGTTTCGTTATAACAGTATTTGCACCGCAAGTATGTATCACTTGCACTCACACTAGCACATTCCGTCGAGAGAGCTCACGAAATTATAAGTATCGCGGGAGATCGAAAGCACGCCTCCCCGCGATAAGAATTCGCTCGGGCAACCCGCAGCCGCCCAACTGTTAAGCATAACCATCTCGATCGCACCAGTAACCTCTGGCGGAGGCTTGCTCAAAATATACTTGACCACACCGAATAGCAAATTCCTTGCAGTCTAGCTCCTTCTATATATTCAGAACTTGTAAAATTACTGTGAAACATTCCATGGTAGGACATATTTCCCCGAAAAATCAGTCAAAACGTCGAACTATTAAGGTTCAGACATGGAAATTAGATCGATTGACAAACGCGAATGAAACGCATAAATTCCAATTTTTGCGTGTAACCATTTTTCCCTGCCTGGCATAAGGAATAAATCGCCGAAATAAAGGCAGTCCGTGAACCTTTATGTTGAGCAGTGAGATAAGGCAGAATATTCGGTAAGTGTGTCGGAGAGAGGAAAGAAATGGAGTGATTGTAAGACCAAGTGGTGAGAGGAAGAAAGCATGTAAACCTCAAGAATGGTTTGCGCTGAGGAAAAAGGTAAATCGGTTGTTTTGTGATTGAGGAAAACGAAATCCTTTGTATTATCTCGCCATTTAACGGTTGACTTCGTGGAACTATTAAAATCTCCCCTGTTATTGGCTGGCCTCATCATAAGAGCAATGTTATTGTTGTCGCCAGGCTTTAAGAGAGTATAGAGTTTACAGAATGTACTCTCCCTCCGGGACGAAGGGGGGGGGGGGGGTGGAACATCGATGCTTACAACTGATCATCCAGGGAAGCTGAGCTCATCAGCCGGTCCAACCAGGAACAGATTTCCGATTGGCTTTCGCGTGAGGCGAATTTATTTCGGCTGGTGAACGGGGTCAGTCCATTATGCGGGCGAGCGTAGGGCGAGGCGGAGAAGAGGGCGGAGACGACCCGGAGAGAAGAGAGTGGTGTCATCTATGGCCTGGTTAGGAAACACCCAGTAGGCGCGGCCTTTTTTCCCGCGTTCCCATCAATTTCGGCTCGCCGCGCCGCCACGTCCACCGAAGAATCTCCCGTTCCCTCCACCCCCACTCCTGCAGTTGCCCGCGGGGGACCTCGTAAGAAGAAACCACGTAGCAATCTCCTCCGGTGGTCGTTTAATAAAAAAATATATAGAATCCGACCAGTGTTCCCCCATAATGTTTTTTTCCGCAGCTGTTTGCCGTTGCGGCATATTCGACATCTCGCAATGTCGATGGAGAATACACCTTCCTAGAGCACCCGCCATTTGTTTCTAACTTTGCCGCAACATCCTTCGCCGCCTTTTAATTTCCAGATGAAGTAACTCTCAAGTGGCCCCGCCGGTTAGGTGAGGAAGGCGAAAGTATTCCTCGTTACTTTTTCGTCCAAGCGATGCGCGATTTTCGAAAAACGTTCCCGGTGCGCAGATGGAGCTTTCTCTTGTCTTATCTTTGTCCATCATTCATTCACACGAGTTTCTGGATACTCTGTAATCAGTAGCCTGAGAATAAGCAATCGGCGGCGTGAAACTTCGAGGTAGACGAACGCCAAGAGCTCTCAAAGTGACGCACAACAGCTCAAGAAGATAACTGGCCGCGCGGAAAAATGTTTTTGAAGAAATATCCATACATAAGGTCATAAAGCGTGAATTAATGGCCGCAAAATGTAAACTCACCTTATAATCTTGGTTGGAACTCCATGGGAAATACATTTAAGTTCGGCATCGTGAATACTGAGGTCTATGGGCTTTCAGCTCGTTCATATTACTTTCATGTTGCAGTGGTTTCTTACCTTAATTTTTTTGTGAAAATGTAAAACTTCCGCCGCGAATTGACGGAGCCTAGAATTTCTAATCGATAGAAAGGTGAAATAGAAATATCGAATCTTGAAAAATTGTCAAATTTCAGCATCGATCGACTTTCCACAGATCAATGAAAACGCGAGACAACTTGCCAAGACGATTCTCGCAGACCGATCGAATCTTTTGTTCATTTTAAAACTTATTATCTTAAATTAACTACAGTATATGTTCTTGCCTCAATATTCTCCAAGGTTCTTAAGGTCAGAATGATTCGTGGCAAAAGTTAATCCAGAAAACCTGTTGATGAATAGGCAAATTCCTTGGGTGTGCGTGACTCCCCGTTAGACAGATGCAACTTTTGATGACACGTGTCGCTGGATGGAACAAGACCTTGTAAAATGCAAGCAGCCGTAAATAACGTCAGGCGGATGAATAAAATGAATCTCTTCGTAAGCGCGGCAATAAAGTGTTAAAATTAATTTTCTGTTTCGCCTGCTCACTTATTCATCAGGAATCTCATTTTCTGGCATATCATTTTATAGAACTATTCAATTTCGAATAAACGCGTTTGATACATATCGCTGTTTAGTTTTTGCTTATTAAAACTGCGTACCCATCATTTAAGGATCATGACTTCGATAACACCCTGCGACCATAATTTCATACTTGAGGCCATCTCGATCTTTCCACAATAACATGATGATAATGACGATGAAATCGAATATAAATCCTCAGTTGCACCCTGCAAGGATGATTTGTAATATTCCTGACCGAGAACGCTTCTCCCTTCGAAAGAAAAAAGTTATTTTCATATAAAGAAAATACTGAATATGGATGACTTTGGAATATCCTGTATAATTGCATGTATATATATATATATAATACAAGATATTCAAATGTCATCCATATTCAGTGTATGTATATATGTTTGTGTGTGTAGTTACACATACATATGTGTGTATATGCATATATATATATATATATGTGAGAAAAATACGCCATAGGCGGTAAATATAAAATGGGATAGGAATTTGGAAAGAGGATAGGAAAACATATAAAGAC
>WURS02063487.1:0-10614 GCA_011762765.2 Rhinocypha anisoptera | reverse complement strand
TCCCCCAATTAATCTTTGATTCTATTTGATTCCCTTGTCTCATCCTCTATGTGTTGCCAAGATCTCGCTTAATTATAGCTGCCGAGTCATCTAAAAAGATTTTTCCTGCCTTAGCAAAAGTACAACACATATTACAGGAATGTTGGTCCGTACAGGAACAGTACCAAGGATGGACCCCCTGTAAACAAAGAAGAGAACATTTTCAAAACCACGAATCTCCCATCAGTTGAAAAGAGTTTTCGAATAGAAGATGCAATTAATCCAACGATTTATATTTGGAGTCAATTTATAACATAGAGCCTTTATTTCCACTTACTTCCTGCTTCCATTACCTCTGCCACACTTCCCATATTCTATCTTCTTTAGCTTACTATTACCGGTCAATATTTCTGCAAAACTCTTCTCCTGCTTCCTTTGTAGTTCTCTCTAAAATTTTCCAAGTTCCCGTGGTGGTTTAACACCACTTTGCCTTTGTCTTTTCCTTTCCACATTGTCTTCTACGCATCCACATCTTGAAGGGCTCCAATCTACCCTATTACAACTTCCGGAAGTACCAGTTGTTTGTGGCATACAATGTTACGGTCTCTATAAAAGGCCTTTGCTAAAATTATTTTTATGACGTTATTAACTAATATATAAACAAATTATTGTAAAAATAGGGAAATGGGTATACAGAAACGTTATTTTCTTCCAAAATATACGTAGTTCAATACATTCTGATTATGACCTTTTGAAATACTTTAAATATACTTGCCTTGTTTCTATCACAATGATGTTGACAGTACGTACTCTTAAACTCTAGCAAAACCTAAAAGAAAGTCCTCTGAATTGAGTAAAGACAGCAGCCTATGTTAGCAGCATGATACTTTACTTTTAATCATCATTTTACATAGTTCTTTCGATTTATTATTTCCTTATTGATAGCGGACTCCTGATTTTTAAAAACAAATAACCTCTCTCTAAAATTAACTTTCTTCTAACTAACGAGGTCAATTCTTGAGAAGAGAGCTGATCGATCCTTCCCTTTGAATTAGTGTTGCCTTATTAGTAAATACATTGAATGCGCACTTTCCTTGATGGGCTAACCATAAAGATGAACTGGATGCGTTCCCGTCAAAACTAACGACATTATATGAGAATAGGCGCTGGGTGAAATTGTGAGGATAATGCAAATATAAAACTCGAAAAATAAAAAATTGGAAAAAATTCACTTATTTGATGACACTAAATGGATTATATATTATCCATTTAAATAAATTGCATCAGTAGGTAGGTATCTATATACTCCATAGATGTAGAGACAGGTGTAACGGTCCTACCTCCTTGTAGAGACGAACATGCCGGATGAATCAAATGGTAGTAGTAACACGAAAGGTGATTCACGCAATAGGCAATCCGACTTTTTGTTTAAAGGCGGAAAGCCAGTGACTCTCAATGGACCTGAATTTACAGTGCAATTAAGTAGGCAGGAGAGTAGAATCAGCGTGCTATGTCCATTAATGCGAGAAAAAAAGAGTTGCAAGGATAATTGTCAACATTGAAACTGTGAATGGTAGAATAAAATTGGTATAATTGAAAAAAGATAAAGGAAATTAGTGAACCGAGAGAAATAAATAGACCGGTAATATATGAATACTCTGAGGAAGTGATTGAGAACACATTTGCCAATAAACGGCGACTGGAGAATGGAATTTGGCTGTAGGCAAAGAAAGGGGTGGGTGTGAGGTAGGAAAATACCGTGTTAGGAGGTATGACCGCGGAGAGAAAACTGAATTAAATATTGAAGGAAAGGGCGTTAAGTAATAAAGAAACCTGATAAACAAAGAAATACATAGAAAATTCCTCATTATACCAGTTAGATTACATGATTCGCTATAGATATAGGAATGGCGTTAAGAATTGTATCTAAATTTCTCAACACGGAATAACTATTGCTGCTGAAAAAGCACACGAGGAAACTACTGAAGTAGGTACTTCCAAACGAAGGGAAAATATCAAAACACGTTTGAATAAGTTTTCCAAGTTTTTGGAAGCAGTTTCGAACGATCACTCAGCTCTAGGGACACTTGAAAAAGATATATGTTAGCAAAGGAAGTATACCTCAAGAGACTGGTGTCCGATCGGGAACTTCAAACAGAAATTGAAAGGAGAGTTTTGTAAAAACTCTCGTTTGACACTGTAGAAAAACTTCCAAACGAGAATAATGGAAGTATAACAGTGAGGATAATGTGGAAAGACCTTAAGGACAGGATAAGAAGAGTTTCTCAGAAAGAATTTTTAAGAGTATAAAAGAAGAGAATCAAAAACAATTGAGCCACGGAAATTATGTTTAGAAAGACGAATTGGAAATGGACGAACATCAACACATGGAAGTACATTTAAGAAGGAAGTGCCGAGCCGCAAATTGAAAACTAAGCACAATACAAGATAGATGAAACGTAATGAAAATAAAACAGGCAATAATAAATTCGCAGACAAAGATGGGCATCATACACTGGAAAGTTGAAGCCAAGCAGTAAACCCCGGGTTCTCATGCGCCCCTTGAATCCTCTTCCGACTCGGCTTCAAGCAGTCAAGTCATTTGCTGGTTCATCGAAGGAGAAAAGGCTCACTCTACCAGCCGCAAAGTACAGAGCGGAGGACAAAAGAGTCGTAGGAGAGAAAACCGAGGGTGTTTACTTTCAGCACAAGCTGGGAATTGGCATAGACAAATCTCTGTTTAATGGAACAGATATCCGTCACCTTAGTCTTTGTAGAACGTGTGACTTTGCATTCAATGTGGCGTGATGGCCTATCTCAGGGTAAAATGTCACGTAGACGCAAAAGTCGTCCTATCTGACGTTAATCTAATCTTCATGTAGGGGATCCTTTAAGATGAATAGCAATTAGTTAACGATGGATATAATAGTAATTAGCGAAATATAATATTCTGAAACAGACAAACTTAACAGTAACGGAATTCCACACAATTGAGTAGGAAACCCTTGACTTCAACGGCTATGCCACTCAGGAAAAAACCATAAGGAAAAAATAACGGAACAATGGAAAAGTGTATTTTAAAATATATGGCATTGTCATAGTGGGATGATTCTCAGTAGAAGCATGTGGGATGATTCTCATGAGGAAGTTTAGTTTTACAGGTAGGTAGATGGAATTCAGCATTGAGCACTTAGGTTTGTTAACGGTTTTTATGATCGTTATTATCAACGTAAACCTTTAATAAATGAACTGGGAGCCAATTGTTGATATTAGGTTCAAGTAGAGGTTAAATTTGTTGCGTCAATGTCGGGCAGGTAATAATCCCGAAGAGGTAAAAGACATATGACGAACCCCATCTAATTACGGTAGATCAGACCAAGAAAATAAAATTAAATCTATAGACTGCAAAACGAAGAGGTTTGAGATGAAAGATTTCCCCGATATGATAGAGAACAAAAGATACACCGAAAGGAAAGAAACAGTTCAATCAAAAAGAATCCTAAGGAGAATAATTAAGCTACGTAGCGTATTTCCTAAGCCTTCTTACATTATTTATTTCCTTACAATAGCTAACCTTGTTCCTGGATGAATAGAAAACTTTTTCAAAATAAAAAAATGTTTGTGTGAACGCTGTTGTTTAGATAGTAAAGCATATGCCTTTATGTCCGCCCTAAAGTATATAATTACTATTACTTTTCCCGCACTGATGTATTATTAATTAATTACTAAACATTTTTCTTGAATGTTTGCTCTATTCATAATTATACATTCATGCACATGTGAATTCATGTCTCTTGTAGATTCACCCCCTACCAAACGTTCTTGTGGCGGCGTATAC
The DNA here is from genome assembly GCA_011762765.2 of Rhinocypha anisoptera. Taxonomy (NCBI): domain Eukaryota; kingdom Metazoa; phylum Arthropoda; class Insecta; order Odonata; family Chlorocyphidae; genus Rhinocypha; species Rhinocypha anisoptera. The sequence continues at coordinate 6,797 of WURS02063487.1, read as the reverse complement.
GGGATATTTCGCAGACGTATTAGATCTCATTGCAGAGTCTATGGCAGAATTCCAGCCTCGATTATGCATATTGTTACCACGTGCTCGTTTTTATTAAAAGTCGTACAAGGTGACACAAGGTTCAAGCCTATATTTTGGATCAACAACTGAACTACTTTTCCATTGAACGTTTGAGATATAACGTCATTATACAGAAAAAAAACTGTGAATGATATAAAGAAACTGAGGACATACTAAGTATCATAAAATTAAATAAACCATTCTATAGGAATAAAATATGTATAGTACATAATGATATTAACATTCCTTTGAAAAACGGTATGTCAAAGAAACAAATTCATTCTCTATACCTTTCCACGAAAAAAAAAGTTATATTAAAAGTATAAAACGATACGAGTTAATCAAATATGATGAGACAGTCGAATAAATTTACCATTTGGTATAGGAAAATTGGTTAAATACCAGTATATGATGGAATAAAATTAGAAAATTGGAAAATTCTAATGTTAAAATTCCCAGAAATATATTAAAATATTTAAGAGACAATTAATATAATATATCCACAGGCAATAGCAATAGAAAAGTATTAACCAATTTAATCAATCTGCTGAAGACAATCTTCCATCTCTTGTCAAATCGCCATCCAACTCCTAAATAAGATTTATTTCAAATCAAGCAAGCATCCTGCAAATAAAATGCTGAAAAGTAATCGATGATCATCCAAGTAATTCATATAGAAAATATTTAATGTGAGATTAAATTCGGATACTGAACAATTTTACATTACCCGAAATGTATATACCTTCGGATATTTAACAACGCGGCGAGGAGATGAAATTCTCTTCTCCTAAATCGCTTCTCCGGGCAGTGTGTCTTTTCGAAGGAGAGGAGGACAGAATGGGAAAACTGTTACGTAACTCACAGGACTGGAATGGCTCCGAGAAACGAGTGGCGCCGATCCCGCGGCGGGCCTCGGAGGACGTGTGCGTCGAGGCGTCCCTTCCGAGGCACAGAGAGAAGGGAGGAAGGAGGGCCACCCGCGGGAGAGAGAGAGAGAGAGAGGAGGCACCGCCCTGGTTGGTGACTCGGCGGACGACACTCACTCGCCCGGGTCTTCCCCTCCCCCACCCTCCCGAGGTCATACACATTTGCGGCTTTGCGTTTCCGTCCGTAGGTCGACCGCATTTACTCGTGAAGACGTACCGAGTTCAAAGCCTTAGGAGACCCAAAAAAAAAGTCACACTCAATGCTCTGCATTAGACCGGCTTGAAATATAAGCCTTTTCTTTGCTGGCTCTTTTCTTAGAAGTTCCTGAGATGCGAAGTAACACGATTGTCTTAAAACAGAAGTAAATTCAATTACAAATGGTTTGGAGGTGAATAAATTGCTTAATAATTCGGAATTAATTTTAAATGTCATAAGTGTTTCAGCTTCTTATTTATGATCCATTCTGTAAATGCAGATGTTTTACACATTTTAAAACCGTTTATATTGTTTATATGAAAATATTGGAATAGTTTTGGTTTGAAACTCCTTTATAGCACACACACCAACACCATTTGCAACTGAGCGTGTGTCTCATATCGCATGAAGGAAGAAAAGTCATCGGATTACAAAGGAAAGAAATATCGACAACAAGAGCGGAGGTAAATGCGCAATATCAGGAAATACTCGTGGATATCGATCTCTCACAAAGCGTGTCGGTATATACTTCGTAAAGCCAGAAAGAAAAGAAATCAGAAAAAATTCACATTGGTGGAAAACAAAATGGATATAAAATACTCAGCGTTGGGTAACGGTAACGGGGCCAGACACCAATCACCTCGCAATAACTTTACGCACCGAACAAGAGCCGCACAACCATCGAACACGACACGCGGAAGAGACAGGCGTTTGTTCGCGAGGCGAGGGGCGACGACACGCCTGACCGTGATGCCTCCGACTACCTCCATCCCTCCGACATCCTTCCTCGGGTGGCGGGTGGAAGAGCCCCGTGGGCCACAGAGGACAATGTCCGACGGGAGAATCATGGGACGACCAGCCTCTCTCGCGTTACGTCCAAAAAGGGGAGTCAGTGACATTACCAATTACCGGTATTAATCAATAAGTATGCCGAAAAACAAATTAATTTCTGAAACTGCGTAGGTTATCTCGACGTTTTTTGGTTGTTCCCTGGATTTCTCCGGATGTTTACCGCTATCTTTACTAGTAATACGTGAGCAGAATTGCCGGGGAAGCTGTTGTCAGCCTAATCAACGACCTCAGTGTACACCCCGAAAGATACAGAGATCCACTGAATGAATATCTGTGGCTCACAAGATGATGTAGAGTAAGGGAAAGTTTCAGGACTTGGGAAATGACTTTGCACGCGACAAATAAAATGATGTAGACAATAAATTCATCAATATAAAAAAATAAAAATAACATCAAAGAAAAAAAGAATCAATGCTAATATTCTGTATATTTAACTGAGAAGACCCTGACTTGATCAAATTCTTTAGGAAAAAATTATTTATTTATTTTCGTAACGTTGTGGTGGTATCCACTCCCCTCGATTGTTACGATGCAGAATACAGAAAATAAAAGACGAAAGCAGTGTTCAAGGTAGGTAATTGTACTTTCTTTGATAAGTAAAAGTCCGTACTGACCAAGAAGGAATATAGTCATTTGAGGAAGAATGTAAAATACCAGACATAAATGAGAAAATAATGAAAAATTGGAAGAAATGGAAAGTTCATGTAGAATGGATTGAAGGGGTAAGATTTTTAAGAGGTACTCTTCAATAAAATTGAATGGTAAATGAAAAGTGGGAAAATTTAGGAAACGATGGAAGTCCCAAAATATTGATGCTAGAAGATGGTGATTGCCTAACCCTTGGTAGAAACTGATGATGATGGCTAGAAGTGAAGGGAAGTTCCTCCCTCGCAGCGACAGATGCACAAGTGCACTCTATCTCGTACGAAGTAGTTTTGCAAGCAAGAGGGTGAGCTCGAACGTACCTTCTGAGGAAACACGAGCTGACGAGGGGAGTCGATTGCCACAAGGGAGAAAATAACCTGGGGGTTAATGACATTCAATCGAGTGAGCGAATCGAGGAGTGAGGCTCGCGTCTTTCGGCCACAACGTCACTCTCCTAATACATTTGAATAATTTAATAAAGGGGCACTAAAACAATAGGGTGGAGTGAGACATGAAGTGGACATCAAAGTACTTTCGAGTAACGAAGTGAGGGAGGGAAGGGGAAGCGAAAGGGTCAAGAGGTCAGGAATGACCGCTGCACTCTGGGATTCGACAACGGCGAAAGGAGAGACATAGTTGGAATAAATGACTCTCAGTCACATGTTCCTCGGGAAGATTGATTGTGCACTAATTCGTCCTTCACGGGCGATATGTTTAAATATGAATAAGCCATCAACCATCGTGAATTCTGATAATAAATTATAGTTCATAGATAAAGAAGGGCATAATAACATAGAACGCATAGCATTTAACAAAATATCCAAAGAAATTGATTTGGGAAAAAAATACAAAGTACTCAAAGTGACCAAGTGCGATCTGATTGATATGTTGAAGACTTAGAGATCTAGAGATTCCCGGGAACGTATTGTTTCCCTTAATTTGGGGGGAGAATGTAACGGCCAGCAAATGAGAGCCACAATCCACCAAGTGAGACTCTTGAATGGGGAACTTAATAGGACGCATGACTCCAAGAGGGAAAAATACCAAAGTCATCTACTTCCGGTGACGTTGAACATAATTATAGTCGAACAAACTCAAATTCTGCGAAATGGTTAGAATTAGCTATTTGCTTAATGTATTAGCAAAAATATTAATTAATATAATATTTTTGTTTTCCTTTACTTTCTAGAAGTGATGACTGATGTTCAGAAAATGCCAAAATCTGATCACAAGTATTATTTATCATAAATTGACAGCCTATGAATTTTCAACTGTTTACATTTACTTAGGCAACCCGCATTTCTGATAAAGAAGTGCTTGATGCTTGCCATAAGGGGCTTGCCTCATTTGTGGAAAACTAATTGTGTGACATTAATTCATATAACGTACCTGCTACAATGGCTATCTTATTAGTCAATGAAACGTAAATAATGCAAGCAAACGGAAATATCCTTTACATATCAACAAATATATTTAAATTGGAGAATACGATTTTGAATTACGATGAAGCTTATGGAGAGAGATATGCCGATGAAATCAAGTAATGTTGCAAATACGTGTAGTGGTGTTTAAATGTCTTTCGTAATCACAATTATTTAATCGTTCAAATAATTTCTATTTCTATTTTCAATTAAGTTTTGATATTATATATAAGATGCAATCAAATGCGTTGGCTTACATTGCTTTTGTATGTATTTTTTCATTTGTAGAGAGTACTTCGTATATTTTTGGGGATAATATTAAATTAAGAAAAGACGTACATGAAGCATTATAATAACATTTGGTAAAATATATAATTTCACCTGATTATAGTTAATAATTACATGCTATTCTTACCACAATGCTATTTAACTATTCAAATTTAAAGGTCCTTTACATTTTGCACCGCATTAAAAAGTAATTACTTCATGGTGTCTTTCACGGTAATCGGCTGTCTTATTTTTCTCTGTATCAATCCTGGAGCAGATATCAAATGAACAGAACCACGATTTTCTTCAGTCCTGAGGGTCTTTTTCATCTGATAATTTATTCCCTTCGTGATCTTGTCAAACCTTCTTTCTCTTAATCATTTTTCCACCTATCTTTTCCTCCATAATCCTACTCTTAAAATATTTCCTTCGTAGTATGTGATCCAAAATATTTTTTTTGTCTTCAACATCAGTTTTTAGAAGTTTTTCTTTTCTTCAACGCCTTGAAATTCTCTCCTTCCTTAATTTTTTTATTTCAATTCCTCCCTCTATTCTTATCCAAATTTAAATTTCAAAGTCCTCTAAATAACTTTCTCTTTTTGATTACCAAGCTCTCGGATTCATATGTGGTCAGACACCATGTAAAACATTTTTAAAAAGCCTCTTCATAAAGCTTTCAGAATTCCTTTCCCCTGTCTAAAGGCTCTCTTTCTTAATGCTACGCTACTTTTAATTTCTTCTATACAACTTCATTATTACTGATTATACTTTCCAAATGTGTAAATAATATCACAGACACTACTTTATTTCGATTCATAAAAATTTTAACTTTTTTATTACCATAATTTTCCGGATAAACTGCTGTATTCACCTTTAAAATAACCATAAAGATGAAAATGCTAAATTACACCAAAACAGTCGCCTTTAAAAGTTTATACTAAATGGAAATTTGGAAATGTTTTCTTTTTGTAATAATACACTATTCTCTACATTCTTAAATGGTCGAGAAAAATGAAGTATATAAAAGTCAATTTTCCATTTTAGTTGTTATGGCGAGTGTTTTTATTACCTATAAAAATCCTGAAATAATTAGTAATAATTAATTATAATACTTCCTTATTTTATTCGATTAGGTTAACTTCATAAAAATCTTCCTTCGTAAGGAGTGCTCCTATTTTACCTTATGGCGTAACAACTAGGAAAATTATTTTCCTAGGCGTATTTCCAAAGAAGAATAATCTCATTTGTCGGTTTTTCTTGCTGTGAATGCCATTTGAGCCAAAGACCTTGGAAGGAAGACTTGTATTATGCATTTTAGCCCTGTCGCTAGACAGAAGCGCTTACTTTGGTCCAATTCTTTTCATTTCTTTAAAGCATTGTTCAAGATAAGTTACATACCACTAAATTACAAAATTTAGTAGTGCTCTTGTATATAAATGAAACTAAATGTATGGTGGGGTATATTTTCTGCAATAATTTGAGGTTTTTTAATTAATAAGTAGAATTTCTGCTGCAGAAAATGTATACACATTTTAATGAAATACAATTAAAGTGATATTTATAAAATTTAGATAAATTTTTTACTCCTTTTTTTAGAAACTCCTCATTTTTCATGAATATATACTATCATATTTCACGTGAAAAGTTGATTCAAAGACCTTAAAATGTTTAATCCTACATCTTCTCTTAGTACTTTTGGGTATAAAAAATATAAATTATTATTTGATTTTATATCAAAAATACTACATTAATAACGTAGGAATGAACCACCTATATGTTGTTTATTTCATAATTGTTATATTGTTTCTTTATACACATTATTCAAATAGTAATGATAATCCATTTTCAGTACCACATTGTGAATAAAAATAGTCTCTCTCTCTGTCAGATCTTGTGCCTTTGCCTGAGTTGTTTCCACTACGATGTGACGCATAAATAAATCCACACTGCTATTAATTCTTATGACTAGAGATACATTTTACGCCTACACACAATATATACCTATTTGAGTTTATTGCCATTTTCGCACATATTAAAATAGTCTGGTACTTAGTTTTACTGGCAGAAATTATTTTCGCTTATTTTTAAGCTGGTTATGGATTAAAATGAACTGCAATCTTAATAGTACTTCAAAAGTATATCTCCCCAGCTTTCACGAACAAAAATGGTGTTATGTTTTTTTTATTTTTGTATTATTCTCATGAATAACTGTCATAATTAAAATATATTTCTCATATATAAATGGGTCAAATAAATTAAATCTGGGTTAAATAATTAAAAGCTCAAATATAAATTACAAAGAATGATGGTTTTTTTAAAATAACTTATATTTCCACAAAAGAAAGGAATTTCCCTTTTGTGGAAATATAAGAGTTATTTTTTAAAAAACCATCATTCTATCATGGATTTCCACCAAGTGACGGCCTCCAC
>WURS02063476.1:0-10615 GCA_011762765.2 Rhinocypha anisoptera | reverse complement strand
TGCCCTGGGCGGGATTCGAACCCGCAACCTTTGGGTTAGCTGGCGAGCACGCTACCCACCAGGCTAACCCGGTCGGCTTCTTCAAAATATAATCTTAGTAAAACTTAATAATATTATTTGCTTGCATAGAAATGTTCTTATATAATTTATTTCTACATAAATAAAAAATAATTTCAGTATAAGCAACAACTTTAAGGCATTATTTTAAAGTGACATGTTCCTACCGTACACATTGTACGACTATTTAGATACTGTATCACTTGGATTATTAATAGCGTTTCTATTAATCCTTATTAATAGCGTAACTCCCTATTAAGGATTAATATCCTAGTGTAATGTTTTTTTATAGGGTGCTTCGACGGCTGTGGTCATTTCACACCAACGGCTATTTAGTAGCAAAGGAAATTTTGTTATTAATTTGTGACTTAATATGTAAATGAAGAAAATTTAACATATAAGGGGTTAAATACGTACTCCTTACTAGGAGGCAAACCAGTACTACAATGTAGTGGGCCTCCTTACTTAATATAAGGGTTTAGGAACAATAGTTTCAAGATATTAAAAACAGAAGCTAAGCTCCTTACCGCACTGGTTTCCTCCTAGAAGGAGTCTCCAGTTCACCCCTTATATTGGCAAACATTTTCTCCCCTCAGTCTCATTCTATAGCCATTACCTTATCTCTCGTCTACCGTTATAATATAAGTATGAGATTACTAATAAAAGTTATAAAAATTCTGATTATTCGGGATTAGAACCAATAAGTGACAGGGTGACACAGATTAATAGCATGGTTCTCCATTATAACTATTACCATAAAATACTTCGATATTTTAACCCTGACATACATTTATTTGGGAGACGACCCAGAGAAGATAAAAGAAGCTTAAGCCACTTATGAAGCTCAAATTCCATTCAAACTGCGATAAGAAATTCGAAAATAAATTTACAAATCCTATTTTTTTTGAAACGACAAAACATCATATCAATGCTTTAAAATATGTCACAAGGAATGTGAAATTAATTAATTATTCTCTCTACCTTATGCATTTCATTGCTTAAATCATCTGGGTTTGCTTTGGTAATTCATGTAATTACCTATTTACAATAACATAATATATTTATTTTATTTACAATAATACCTTGCAGATAGCTAAAAGCCAGGTGGCAAGGGAGAAATGAAAAGTAAATATACAATACAAAATATAAATCACCATGATAAACCTTTAATTATACAAAACATATAATAAAAGAAAATAAGACACTTTCGGATGCAATAATATAACATGAGATCCCCCTTATGCGTATAAAGCTAACAAATATTCATCACCCTCTTCCTAAAACTTTTAACATTATTAGGAAAAGGCTCGAAAACGTCTCCAGGTAACTCGTTCCAGTATTCAATGCCTCTATTAAGGAAGGAGTATTAGCTAATGTCTTTTTTCTGCTTTAACATATTCATCTTCCATTTGTGGTCACCACTTCCAAAGTAGCAGCCACTATGGGTTTTTGATTTTAGTCCATTAAAGCCTCATTCCCCGTATATATTTCGATAATTTTACATAGCCTATTAATTTTTCTTCTCTTTTGAAGCCTCTCTCAATCTAATTCCTTGATCATTTCCTTTACCCTTTCATCCCTCCTATATCTAAGAAGCACATATCTGGCTTTATTTCTCTGTATTTTTTCAATTAATTTTGTTAAAAGTTTACTATTGGAGTCCCGTCATATATAAAAAAATTGTTAAACTACAGAATATGTAATTAAATATTACAATTTATCCTGATTTTCCAACCACTCAGCTACCACGGTTGGCTGCCGAGCCATGCTATTTACACACTTAAATAAATGGTTACATTGAAAATAATTTATATATATATATATTAAATTATACGTAATATATATATACGCATAATATTAAAAATCGCCAATAATTTTATTGAGTGAATCTCATGGCTCCAAGCAGTCAACCGTATTAGCATGTTAGCAGAGTGGATTGTGAACCAGTCGGCTCTCCAAAGTTCGTGCATTCAAAGGGTTTTCCTAGGGATTTGATATTGAGATTTTCCAAAGTTGAATATTTGGCGTGAGCCAAGGCACTGATCCATTAAAATATTTTCCAATACCAATTAACAAATCGACCCCAATATTATGGGGAGAAGTGTAGAAAGAAAAATTTTGAAGCCATAAAATAATTATATCAATGTCGAGAAAGAATAGAAATAACAGTAAAAGAAGTTGTCATAGAGTTGTTGAAATATAAAATAAAATGAGCAAAACAGTGATAAAGAAAGGACTAAAGAGTGAATTTCTTCATTGTTGAAAATTAAATCTCTTTTTACTAAAATATGTGTTTGAGTTTAGTTATTCGTTCGAAAACTCAATGGGTTATAGTCCCAGACACCCAATAATCACAAAGAGATTGTAATTAAGAAGAAAGAGATAAAGTCACAGTTTGGAAGAATCTCATTGAAAATTGTCAAAAACCAAGGCAAGATGGATCTGTCAAAGCACATTAAGCCTCTCACTGGTTAAGCAGATTGGTCGTTGGAAAAAGAAAATTCGTCATTTATTGGATTACCACGAAGGTGCTCTAGACCTCATTGACAAGAGGTTAGTTAAAACACTCGCATTAAATAATGGATCTCCAGATACAGAAATTAAGGTGTGCAAGGCAAAAAGCGAATTGTACCGCATGGAAAATAGTTACGCCAAGTCCGTGATAGTAAGCTCGGCGACTGATTCAGTTTACCAGAAGATTATGGATAAGAAAACTACTTACGAGACCTGGGAAGCACTGAAGCAACAAGCAAGGATTGAGTTTTAAGCTTTGCACTGATTTCTTTGCTTTTAATTAGAATGCAGGAGAAGACGTCTCCACGCTTGTTACCATATTGAAGAGCTTGTGGAACGAAATGAACGTGGGTGTTAAAGCCAAGGGTGACAAAGAGAAACCTGATTAAATTTTAATATGCAAAGTTTTGCGAATTTTACCGAGCTTCTTCGAGATGTTGAAATCAAGCTGGACGTTGCTGACCAAGGACGAGGTGAAGACTTTTGACTAATTGACTACACAGCTTTGAATGTTCGAGAGGAACTTCAGGGAGAATGCAGATAGTGAGAAATTCGCTCAAGAGGTCCTCGTAGTCAAACCGGACAAGTAGAGGAGGAAAAATTCCTTAAATTGGGGGGCCACAGCTTCAAGAAAAGAGGACGTCTACAATTATTCCAAGAAAAGGGACCATTGGGTGAAAAATTGCAAAAAGTGGATTTCAGATCGAAAACCACCGAAGAAAGCGCCGAAAATTTTAATCACATTAATGCAGTCGAAGCCATCTATGCTCTGAATTAGGAATTGAGTGAAGCGTATGCAACAGTATGCATTTTATCAGATTGGTGGATCTACAATGGAGCAAAGAGGCATGTAACGAAACTCTGCTTATTTTACCGAGTTTCAGGAATTTTGGTGTCCGAGATCCGTCATGTCTGCCGGCAAAGAGAAGCTTGCTGCAGTTGAAAAAGCGGCCATTAAGATTTTCGTCTAATGTGAATGACATAATTCTGACGTTGGAATTAATAGACGTTTGGTAAGTTCCAGATTTATCAAGGAATTTATTTTTTGTTCCCGCATCTTAAGACAGAAATGAGAAAAGCCAGTCTACTCAACATAAATGAATTGCTGGTTCCAGGTCAATAATCAAACCGTCATTTCTAGAAGTCGTGCGGTTGGAGGCACATATGCGATCCACGCATCTACGGCAATGCTTATCGACTATCATTTCAGAATAGAAAGAAAAATCATCAGAACTAGGAGAGTTGATGACAGGTGATGTTTGGGGTGCATTTGATTTTTTGTTCCAGAAAAGACGATATTTAGTAGTTTTTAAGTACAGCTACACTAAATACCGTTACAGATACATCATCAAGGAAAAATTAGACGTAAAAGAGCCACTATAAACGATTATTTTGCATGTGAAGAATCAAGGACATAACATCAAGGAATTTTTGAGAGACAATGTTAAAGAGTTCGACAATTCAGACGTAAGGAGAATTCTTCAAGAGCACGGGATCACGTAGAGGCTGACTAAAGCACGCCCGCCAGAACGAAAAGGTGGCAGCGAACGTGAAAACCGAACATTAGTGGAGATGGTAAGAACATTCAAGTACTCCAATCCAGAAGTTCATTTTCCTGCAGCTATATGGGCTGAACTTATATGTACTCCAGTTTATATACTTAATATCACGGGTAAATTCTCAGCTAAAGGTTGCAGTCCGTACGAGCTTTGGAATAAAGTAAATCCAAGAAAGAACACCTTCGAATCATCGGTTCGACCTGTTTTACTCACATTCCCATACAGAGGAGGAAGAAGATGGATGTAAAAGCTGTACAAGAAGAACAAGATATAGAAGAGATTTCAGCCGACAAGAACCAGAGTGAAAAAACAGAGTCACAGTCGATTTTAGGGTGATTGAGGATCGTTTGACGCTGAAGAAAGCAATAACGCACAGATATTGCATCATGGTTGCAGAAGGATTTGTCAACGAAACTGTTGATCCAAAAACTGAAGAATAACCGAAGTGATGGGATTCAATGGGGTGAAGCCATGAACACTGAAATTGCGTCACTTAATAAGAATCAGACGTGGGAGTTAACGACTGTGCCGATGGAGCAAAAGCAATTCCTTGCAAGTGTCTGTTTCCTTTAAAGACGAATTCAGATGGAAGCATTGACAAACACAAGGCAAGACTTGTTATCAAGGGATACAGCCAAAGTCGACTACCTTCAAACTTACTTTCCAGTAGCCAGGATGGGGACTATAAGATCAATTTTCATCATTACTGCGACCGAAAAGATGGAGTTAGCACAATTCGACGCCTCGACAGCATTCTTGTATGGCGAATTAAAGGGGGAGATATTCATGCTTCTACCAGATGTAAGAGTGGACGAGTATGTCGTTTAAAGAGGAGCCTTTATGGCTTGAATCAGCCTCAAAGTTGCTGGAATAAGCCTTTGGAGGTCTCCTGAATAAGCTGGGGTTCAATGTGGTTGAAGCAGATCCTTGCTTGTATATTGAGGACATCAATGGAAGAAAACTCATAATTGTTCTCTGGCTGCCACGCATAAAGATGATTTAGACAAGTTTTTGGAAAAATTAAAAGAGAAATTCAAGATCATATCAAAGAAGGCTGAATATTTCTTGGGAGTTCAGATTTAGGACGAAGAAAATTATATTAAGATCAATCAGAAAGCGCAGGCGATGAAAGTGTTGGAGAGATTCAACTTCGCAGAGTACAAACTTATACCCGCACCAATTTTGAAAAGTTCAATGACTTCAGATTCAGGGAATGAAGAGAAGGAGCAGGCATTTCCTTACCGAGAGTCAGTAGGTGCATTGATGTATCTAATGATTGGAACGAGGCCCGATTTGGCGTACACTGTTGGATTTATTTCAAGGTCTCTAGAAGATCCTACATCTGAAGTCGTTGGGAGGGTTAGAGGGTATTTCGCTGCATTGCTGGAACGCTTGGTTTGGGTATAACCTACAGTTGAAATTTAACAAAAGCATATTACATTGCTTTAGTGATTCACATCTCGGAGGCTGTGTCAAAACTGGCAGATATACTACAGACGGAGTTTTTATTCACTCTGGAGGGGCTACATCTTAGCTGAGTCAAAGACAACCGATGTTTGCTACTTCAACTACGAAAGCTGAGATTGTGGCTGCAAGCGAAAAAACAAAAGAAGTAATTTGGCTGACATGGCTGTTCTAACAAATGAGACCACTAAGGTTTCCTCCAATTTTGCAAGTAGACAATTCAGCAGCAGCAAAAATGGTATAGAATCCAGTTTCATAAAAGGACGAAACACATTGCCATTAAAAATTTCTTCGTTCAGGAGAAGATAGCAGAAGGAAAATTGGGCATCCTACAAGTTTGAACAGAAAAGAAAGTCGCGGACATAATGAAGATGCCATTACTAAAGACTCGTTTGAAGATTTTGTATGATAAGTTGGGACTCTCAAAAATATTGCACATGTATTGGGTTCTTAAAACTTCTAAATTTTTATACCACTGTTGTGTAATTCACAAGGGACAGAAATTAATGTAGGGAATTAGGTTTAAAGAGCTGTTAGTTTAAATACTGCCATAAATATTGCACATATATTGGGTTCTTAAAGCTTCTAATTTTTTACCACTGTTTTTTATTTAACTAGAGATAGAAATCAAAGTAGGGAATTAGTTTTAAAGAGCTATTAATTTAAATCAACAAGGAAAATGGTTTAAGCTATAAAATATGAAATTAATTTTATAAATGTCAATTCAAATTAAGAAAAGAAATAACATTAAAAGTAGTTTTCATGGAGTTGTTATCTTAGTATAGCTAAGAGATGTCATTGAGTTTTGAAAAAAATAGAAAAAATAATAAAGTAAGGTCTAAAGAGAGGATTTGTCACTGAGGAACATTAAAACTCTTTTTACTGAAATATGTCTGAGTTGAGTTATTCATTCGAAAACTCAATGAAAAACATTGTCATGGTAGGAGCAAAACAGTAGCAGGAAAACTGGAATGCCCCACACATTAATTTGAAAAGTCATAAGGAATTCGAGGAAGTGAATGCATTCTGAAAGGAAATAATTAGGCCAAGCAAGATAATGCTTTCGGTTAGAGAGATTAAAAGGGGAATAAGAAATTATCTCGAACTAGCAGGGAACTATACGAATGGATAAACGTCAAAAGAAGAAATCGGGGTCATTAGAAAATACTTGTAAAAATACACTTTCACTTACGTGATGCACAATAAGTCATATGGTATGGGCTTAGTTCTAATAATATCACCAGAACATTTAAGTGAGTTCGTTTTTTAAATTAATTTCCGAAGCGATCACTTTATGCAGCAAACATTATACATATATTTATCTGTATGCAATTGTCCATTTATTTTCAAATATGTATAGATCAATCGTTTTTCACTTGACTATTTCGAAGTATGGTGTAATACTTGATCACCTAATGTCCTAACCTAAAATCTAGCCTAACGTTAATAGTGAGTGATTTTATCGGTAATGAGAATATATGAATGGCATGGTTGTTGGCAAAACAGCATAAAATAATGGCTTGAGGTGGAGCGGCAGGTCGTATGGTGGAAGAAGTTTGACATTGGGTCACTTGTTTGTGGAATTAGAGAAATGCAGGATGTCAGTGTATTTCAAAGGCTAGAGGGATTGGGCGTATACATTATGAATTCTCATCATTCTTCAACAATATTCATAAATAACGAGTGAGAAAACTGTAGATATTATAGTATCTAATAAACTTAGACATGCGGCCGACCGGGTTAGCCTGGTGGATAGCGTTCTCGCCGGATAACCCAAAGGTCGCGGGTTCGAATCCCGCCCAGGACATGGATGTTGTGTTTGTCCAGATGGGTTTTCTATGAATTGAAGATGTGCAAAATGACCATAGCCGTCGAAGCACCCTATAAACAACAATACAACTATACTACTACTTAGACATGCAAAAAAGGGATGATTTTCTGATATTTTTGGTTACCACCCTGAATTGTGTAGGGGGAGAAGGATTTTGTCCGACAGGAAAACTTCTGCGAAGCTCAGCGTTAATGATTTTCACCGACAATTCACAGAAGCAAATAATGTTGTTCAGTAGCCACCTACGTGACATAAACTATCATGGAAAAACATTGAAGTTAGATATTGCTTGAAGCAGCCTCCATTGTGTTATTAAAGAGCCACCATCTTCAGTAGAAAGAAGAAAATAAGGATATTTTAACAGATAATGGGAGTTTTGAAAGTGTTGAGAACGCTATTCAGGGGTCAGGTTTAGAAGTTGAGTTGAAGTATAGGAGCCCCTAGTCCTGGTGGATCGATAAACTCCTAAGAATCATAGTGATATCAGAATATCGCATTTCAGCTGCACATTCGATTGAGGGAATGAAACATGTATTGAAAAAAATAATATATTTTCATGAAAGTTTGTATGTGATGAGCTGCCTAATAGAAAGAAGGATTTGCTTGATGGAAAGTGGTTTCCTACTGATTTATAGGAGTAGGCAGAGGTGTAGTGTCTTGATAAAAGTAGGTTTATACATCACCACGATGGCTAGAAAAACTTTAGATAACCGTGCAACATGGAAAATCTGAAATGGAAAACACTATCGAAAATTGACAAAAATTTAGTAGGACTTCATTTAAGAAGTTCATTTATACTCATAATACTACTTTTCTTTCCCGTGAGTTTTCCTTTGGAACTCATGATCCAGTTTTTTAAATGATCTTTCTTACACTGAGAAGGTAGAATATTTTATTATATTCCTCGAATTCATATACAATTTGCATTTTTGTTTCAAAGTGGGAAACCTATTGAAACTCTACGCTGGTATTCACTGGGTTCACAAATGTAATTGGTTTATTCAGTTATGCATTGCTAACCATGCCTTTAATTACGACAGGCGTTATGGTCGATTTTTATCTACAATTCTGATTACACTTTTGCTATCATGATATCGAATTACTTCATATTTCAAATCCTTTGCCGTATTCTTTCTAAACCAGATCATATTTAGCAACGTCTTCATTAAAATAAAATAAATCTATTCCCTTATTTTAATGTGAAAATAGGTGGCTATAATGTCTTTACGTAGTATAAGTGTGAGAATTTAATACCCACAATTTGGTATTCCATTACAGACTTCCAATATACGTTGTGAAAACTGATCTCCAGGTAAGCATTGCAAATATTTCTGTTTATGTAATGCAATTTCATTACTAATTTCTTTTAAGTAATGTAATTTCAAGTGCTGATGCTCTCTTCTATTGGTTTGAGCGTTAGGTTACCTTCCTTGCATCATCTGCTCCTTCATAATCCATTATCCAATATTTATTTTCAATCCTCTCCATGTTTCCGTGTATTAATCTTTTGGATTGTTATTTGCCAAAAATTTTCTCATATGCTTTCACTTTTTTATGTATAAAGACGATAATCATACTGTCAGTCTCTTGGCATTTTTCCTTTAGCATAGTTATAGCAATTGGAATAATGAGCTCAGTCAGTGCATGCTTTCCAGGCTAGCTCCTATGGTTTTTCTTTAATCTTTGGTGCCCAGTTTTGGGCCTAATTTGGGAAAAATTGCTATCGACAGTTTCTCTCCTAATATCGTACATCAATGGTGAGATTATTGTATTAAAAAAAACAAAATCCATACAAATATGAACATGTGTTATGACCGACGTTTAAATGCAAAATTTTACTAAATTTGGTATTTTTTGTATAGAAAAGTAAGTTTCAGATTAAGTGAAATTGTAAAAGAATAGACATCTTGCTGATATTAAAAATATCTACAAATTGAGTGGTCGCAAGTCAATTGGTTTCTCCGTTCATTTATAACTTGTAAAACCCTCTAAAAATTTTGGTTTAACCCTCTATTTCTTATGCAACCAATATTCATTAATACAGAGATTTAAATCCTAACATAATATAAACTAGTTGATGAAATCTGGTTCCATCGGTTAATTCGTTTATGAGAACAATTTACCACGCATTGGAATAAATTTGGCTAATGAATAGCGAAAATTAAAGTTTTGCTGTACTAGATTGTTTAACCATGCTTTGAGTGGTTTGAGTTAACTATATTATTCCTTCTACCTCAAAAGGCGAGCGAAATACCTCCTGCACAACTAAAATAATTGTTGCACTACGCGTGGTAAGTATTTAGCATTTTTCAAAAAAAATATTTTAACCACAAGAGAACATTTAAAGCAAAACAAAGAGAACATCCTTCAGAAATATTAATTGAATTCCCCACTGCATGTGTCCAATTTTATATTTAACGTCATTTACGGAAACTAATACAGCGGTACCTAAAAAGTTATGCACAACAATACATCGACCATTCGAACATCTTTGTTATAAGGTATTCATCTCGAACAGCACATTCAAACGGCGCACAGAGTGGTAGAATAGTTTCTCATTCAAAATCGTAAAACTTCTTAATAAGTAAGGATATCAACAAAAATGTTTTATAATTCGAAAACTAAAATTCCATAAATACAGGAAAAATATTTACAATAATGTTGATTTTTAAAAAGTCTAAAAAAAGCGCGAAATCAAAAACTTTGTGCAGTTATCAATTTAGACCGAATTAATTTGGCGTGAAAAGAATTAATCTGAAATATAAATATTGACAATATTGTATTTAGGCTGACTATTGTTATTAAAGTGAAGGAAGTGGAAATAATATCAATTTAATCAGTATCAAATATTTTTATAACAAATGAAAAAAACCTAGTTATTTAATTTTTGATGGTGAAATTTAAAAACATAATTGCGTTCTTTGAAAAAATAGGAAAAAAAGGTATCCACAAATTATACAAGTTTAATCCATATTTCATCCTTAAATTGACACCAAATGTATCCCGAGTAGCAACACGCAACAAATATATACAACTCGCCTCGCACATAACAATGTGTTCATTGAACTATAAACAAATTACTAGTTGCAGTTAAATTGTAACTATTTCAGGAGAAATTGATGGAAGTCGCGTGTTTCGGAGGGGGCGAGCGTTTGGAGGGCGAGGAGGAGAGTCGAGTCGGGGGTGAGGC
>WURS02063455.1:0-10615 GCA_011762765.2 Rhinocypha anisoptera | reverse complement strand
ATACGTAACTTCGACCAATCATCGAAATGAAATCATCGAAGTCATATAAAAGTGAGCAAAGAAGAGCGAAATCAACAAATGTATTATACTCGTTTCATAATGCTATATTATATTACATTACATCACATTACATCACATTACATCCATTACATCACATTACATCACGTTACATCACATTACATTACCTTACATTACATTATATTATATTACCTTCTTCTTCCTTTTATATTAAGTAAGTGGTCTATTCTTCTTTACTAATGACTGTGTGTTCTTCCATCGTTTTCCTACTTTGTCAAGTAGCTAGTACGTTTTCTCGGGCAATCTTCTACTATTTCCATGGTTGTTCCATTCATTTTTGTTTTTGTTCGTCCAGTCAACAATATTTTCAACTTAATTTTCAACCATTCTTATACCGCCGTTTCTTTCATGATCTAAAGCATCTTGCCTGAGAGTCTACGAAGTACTATTAGCTCTTTAGTATCCATTAGCCGTTTTGTTTTAAAAGTGAATGAAATGGATTTTTTTAAATAAATTTCCAAATTTACTTTCCATTTCCTTGCAAAAGTCATACGTTTTTCATAATCATCACTGCATCACTCAGAAGTAAAAAGTTCAGGAGTCAAAAAAGGCCTTTGATCAGAAAAAGCAGCGATTTGTTAGTCTTAACATTAAGAATCACAAAATCGAGTTTTCTTTCCAAAGGCCAAGGTAATAAATTCTGGTAAGTTTCAATTGTAATTAAGACCCACGGTGAGTGGAATTAGGAAATTCGTTTGGTTGGTTTTTCTATCCTATATCTTTCCGTTTTCCAAAGATCTGATACCAAGAAAATTACTCGGTTTGAATTTAGCTAAAGTTTTTTGTTTGGTGACGTCATTCTTGTTTGTCTACTGTGCGGGCCCCTCGCTCAGTAGCCGAGAACTTCTGCCGTGGATTTATTTCAAGGAATCGGTTCTTAAAAATTTAAACATGTAGTTTTTCTTTCCCTGGATTGAGACATGAGAAATAGCAGCCGTAGAGGAAAGAAGAATTTTTTCCACGCACAATTAGGGACCAAAATAAATATGAGCACAAATTCGGAGATAATAGAGTAACTAGTGTATACATGTATATTATCTTTCATATTTTTTTAAATTAAATGTTATTTGATTTTGTTCCCGCATAACATGTATTTTCTTTCGTCATTGAAATATTTACATGATAGTGGTTTCTCTGTATGTGTATTATATCTAAAATAAATACTATCGATTTATCAATGATAAAAGATTTCATTTCCCTTTCAAAAACTCGTTCATGTTCCTACCCCTTAAAAACACCTATAAAATGTTCAGTATTATCGTTAATCCTGGTAAAAAAAACAATAAAATACTTGAAAAATCAAAACCTTTATTTTTTCCAAGCTTATGACTACATTAATGTGACTTATATTTGAATTTCGAATGCACACATGAACAACTTTGTTCATCTCTGTTTATATTTACACAATTTCCGAGTTTTTAATTCTGATTTTTTAAATCAATTAAAAATGTAATCTCATAAATTTTAAGGTCCATTAAACATGAACTTCAATATTTTCAGATGCTTAAAAATGATGTCGAACCGGGATATTATCAACATGTCAGAATTTTAAAAGCGTTCTGAAAGATTTTAAATTAAAATTGCTATCATAAATTTACAATGGGTACGTTAGTAGAATTATCTCTTTGGATATATCCCTTTGAAATATTTTGCTTTTAATAAATGGATAAACTACAAAATATTCACTTTTTCAACGCAAGAGCGTTTTAAGGGAGATGAGTTTGAAAAATCTTCTTCAAAAGGGGTAGGTTTGCGAATTATGGCATAAAATGTCATGTTCTTCTATTAACAAATTTATTAAAACGGTCGCCAACAACAGTGATTGATCATCACATTATCATCAACAAAAGTTCTCAACCCGAAGATGGGTTTGCACCAGCAAACCTCCAAGACATACAGTCACTAACCAACCACTTCTTAGCTTCGTAGGACCTAAACTATAATCATCGATTATGTTTCATACACTCCATCATTCCATCACCTAAGATATCTTAGATGTTACAAAATATCAAAGCCTAGGTCATGCAATAAATTTGTTTAGTGGAATTTGCGAATCTCATTTATTTTTCTACCGGCAAGGAAAATTTCCATATAATAATGCCCGGAACCGTGAAACTTATGAAATGCAAATGGATCGAAGGACTTTGCAATGTAATTGAAATATTAGCATATAAGAAGAGGTGAAATCATAAGAACCAAGTAAAAATTATGAAATCACAGAAAAATTTCTCTTGTAATCCGAAAGATCCCTTTTTCATTAATTGTCCCTGGAAATTTACAAAAATCTAATTCATACTTTTTAAACAGTGCTTTATTTCTCCTAGAGTAAAATGCTAATTAATAGTAAATAATTGATGTTATTAAATGATATTGATAATAACTTTAATTTTATACGAAGGAAAACTGGAAAATTTAATAATAGATTCTTTTGTCCTTTCTTATAAAAATTTTAATTTTCTTTTGAAATGGCAATAAATATTGTAGAAATTCATTCCATGAGAGGATTTAATTTAGTCCTGGAGGTCCTATATCACTGAAGTGTGGAAACTATAATGCCTTACGGATGTTATTGTTATTGATGGGCCATGAGTCTTGAAGCATACTTTATAATCCATATATATAAAAATGTAAATTTTCGTTTGTTTATAATCTAAAATCTCCGAAAGTTCTTCACCGATTGCTTTGAAATTTTGACACAACGTTCCATTCGGATTTGAGCTTGTTTTTATATAATCAGAATTTTTTCTCGCAATAACAGTAGAAGCTGTTTAATAAATTTCTTTTCATGAAGCGATTGAAGTTTCTCTCAATAGATGGCAGCACGGAAGTAGTGAGTACCATATAATTATATATCTATGGTGAGCGCAGGGGTGGGTTAATATCGTCCAGTACCTGCACATTGCTCATACGGGACAGCTTGATTCTTGACAGCTACTGTCACTTAGCATTTTTAAATTGAAAATACATAGATTTTGTTTTTTTCATTTTTATTTAATTATTTCGTGTGATACTGCGTTGAATTGAACTGTGTCGTTTACCATAGTGTTCATTTCGTAAGTACCTAAAGTTTGTTTTTAAATGAATTTTCTTAGATTTTGTTGTATTTTCCATTTGATTTTATTATTTCGTGTGATAATGCGTCAGATTTGAGTCATTTGAGCTGTGTGGTTTACTAAAGCGTTCATTTCGTGAGTATAGCTTTTTGTTTTGTTTGTTTTTAATTTCGTTTTTATTAATATTTATTTTTATTAATGGTAAAAATATAAATCGCACATGGCTGAAGATATTCTTCACCGATGTCGTCCGGTTAACAAAACTTCGCCACTGCAACACGTGGACGGTAATATGAAAAATTAATATGAAAAATGGTTTTAAACTATTTGTAGCAGTCAAAGTCTCAAGCTTCTGAGTAAAATATTGACATAAGCTAGCGGTATACTTCAGCTCTCGCTCGCTTTTAAATCTTATTGTTTAATATTTTTGAAGTTATAAGTACTTAAAGGAGCGGTGTAACCTAGTGGTAGCGTGTTGGACTACGGAAGTCACCGTTTCGAGCCCTGGTGACGACGAAAATTTTCTCGTCTCGAAATTGCACCAATTTTCGGATAGAGTACCTACAACTTCAATACACGCAACCTTTGATGGAAGGCAGCAGTTTCGCCAGTAGGCACTGATGGCGCAGATCAATATGATCGGTCCGGCATCAACTGCCATAGCTGCGGGCGAGAGTGAAGTTCACGGAATCGGCCGCAGTACTGCGATGTGGAAGGCGAAGGGTAACTACCACATTAAAACATTTCCCTAGAAAATGCGGCCTTAATAGGGCTGCAGTCAACCAATCTTCGGATTGAAGTACTAATGATGATGAATATGTGCATATATTATCTTGCATTTTTTTAAATTAAATGTCATTTGATTTTGTTCTCGCATGATGTATTTTCTTTTGACATTGACATTTTTTGCATGTAAGTAGTTTCTCTCCATATGAATTATTGCTAATATATGCATGTGGGAAATCAAGCCTGGCGATGGCTCACTCATCTCCTGCCACACGCCCATACAGTGGCTTTCAGGGTATTACGTATGCAGTTGACGTTATGTTTTTTCCAACATTACTAAAAAAACAACACGACTCAGCAGCCACGAGAAGAATATTTAAGTGATATGTCTAAAACTGTACACACACATTTTATACAAAGAAAAATTTCAGTTTGGAACCTTAAGTAATATCTATAATTAATATGATAGCTTAATGCTAGGAAAAACCTAAGTAATTACACGAAAACTATTAAACTAGAAGGCATAAGTGTCTTTGAATTATTCGTTCCAAAACTTTTAGTAATCTGATGCGTCATGCATGACCTTGATAAAGCTTGGAAATACGGACTAATTTGTTACGGAATAATACCGGAAATCCGAAAACGCATTAATCCTGAGTGTGTGCGAATTTAACACGTGACCAAAATGAAGTAAACAATGAAATTTACACAACGTATGTCGGGATATTAAGTATTCCCTTATCGTGGAATCTAGCTAACCATAACTCCATTTACGCCACTGAAGTATTTCAGGGCATAAACATGATGTTGTTTTTTTTAAGGTGTCGTTTCGATCCTGGTTAGCACTATTGGGCTCTTCAGACCGGGAGGAATGGTAAAAAACAAGAATGGGATATGGAAGGGTAGGGGGAGGGAAGTTTAGGCTCATGTGAGCCTACAAAAATATGTTTCAACTAGTGAAACTAGTTTTGAACTGGTGTTGTTTTGCCCTGCCGGAGGATATATTATAGTCCTACCGCGCCTAAATGGTAAAAATTTCTGCACACCCCCCTCTCTGTCCTCGGCTACCCCCACTCCGGGGTCCTTCCTTCCCCTACCGCGCCTCCCCTACCAACGTCACGTCATCGCAGTTGCCAGCTCTTGTCATTTTGGTTCTCTCTCTCGGTTTTTCGTCCTTATGTTTTTTTTGTTAACATAGGGAGTTATATGTTAATTCCCCTGTAAAAAAATGCCAATAAAGAAGTTTATTAATATTAATTTGTTATATTAATTGCCCTTCGCCAGTGTGAGGAAATCTGGTAACACGGTTTGCCTCTCCTCCAGTGTGCGAGTGAGAGAGTAAAAAAGGGGTGGTAAGGTCGGAAGGGGGGGGAGTAGTAGGTAGATAGTCGTAGGTTCACCTACCGTTCACCGAGAAGGACGATTTCAATGCTGCTTGACTATAACAGTGTAACAATGAATTCTAGAGCAATTGAGGTATATTCTTGAAATAAAAAAGACTATCACTTTGTAAAGAATATAAAGAAACAAATTATTTCCGAATTTCTCAATACTAAATGAAGAAAATTCATTACTAATACGGATAATATATTTTGAGAGAATATGGAAAATCCCAGCACTCAATCTCTTTTTCCATGAAATTAATTTTACCCGTATGCGGAGAAGGATAAGTGTGAATGAGGATAAAGACGTCCTAAAAGAGGGTTTAGTGGAATTTTAGTGTTAAAGAACTGACGGAAAGAGGGAAAGATAATCGGGACAAGACATTTGGAATTCCTCGATATAATGTCGCTGATATTGTTTGTATGGAGGCGTGCTTTAACCAATTACACCACGGAGAACTCTCTCCTCACTCATGATTTTGTCGGAAAAATATTCTTTCAGATTTTGCCAGCGTGGCAACGGCCGCCAAGAGATGGTATTAGATACTGGGATTCATACAACTGTTATAGAATGGACAAACTCAAGGGAAAATAGGAAAGGAAAATTATGAATATGGTTAAAGCACGCCTCAACCGTCAATTAGGGAAGTCCGGTGTTCGAGTCTCGGCTGAGGACAAAACTTTTTCTCATATGAATTTGTTGGTTACCAACAAATATTTTGTACCATACTTTGTGTTCGTCCTTTTACGTCCTTTCCTTACTTTCGAATAATTTGAAAGTGTATTTTCGCAATATTGCGGGTGGAATAATTTCAGACGTTTCAGCGGATTCACCGCCTTCGACTGCGAAAAAGAGAGACTCTTTTTCAGAGTCGAAGGTCCATTCGCCGAAACGTCCGAAACAATTCCTGTGAGTGTCCTTTTTATTTGTGTCTCTGTTCTCGACTATATCTGTTTATTTGTTTATATGTGAAATGCGCTTCGTCGCCACAAAGATTTTCATATTGCAAATATATATAATTATATATACATCTATATATATATACACATATATATATATATACATATCAATATATATATATATAACGTACAGACTTATAGATTTTCACACACAGAAACAAATATAGACTTACATAACGGATAAATATTTCGGGGCTCCTTGCCCCTTTGTCAATTTGAGAGTTCTCTCAGATTGACAAAGGAGCAAGGAGCCCCGAAATATTTCACCGTTATGTAAGTCTATCTTTGTTTCTGGGTATGATATCTATAAGTGTGTGCGTGTGTTCGTTGTTGCTGCTCGTCTGAGTTCTAAGTATATATATATATATATATATGTATGTATGTATTCATATATAATCATATATATACATATATATATATATATAAACACACACCAAAAGATTCCTACCCAAAGAATTAACAAAGAAAAACAATACATGTTCATTTTCGACTAAAATACAAATATAAGTTCTTAATAAACCAAAAATTTAACATCTCATAAAACATCCAGGATGACTAAAAAATACGATTTTTATGTACTTTTGACTGCAGGTATAATGCACGCTCATTGAAATGGATATTGTACAGAATATATATGCATTAAACGTAATAAAGTCACAGACAAAAAATGATTGTATGATTATGGATGGTAACTCCTGAGTAAGTCCCCTTTGCGATATCTATATTACTCTTTAAGGAACCTAAAGATCTTTTTTTTTCTTTTTTCAAATAAATTAAACTGGAATAAATGACTATTATTGCTACTATTTCACAACGGAAATTTTCTCCGGTTTCTCACAGGACTAAAATGTAAACAAATTAACGAAAAAATTCCACTTCCCGCAGTTCAATACATGTACCCAAGTCAGGACGGATTTCAGTACGTTGCTGTTACATCATACCTTCTGGTAATTTTACATTTATCCCCTTCATCCCGTTGTTTCCCCCTCAGAAGATCTTTGAGGACACAGACCCCTTAGGCAAGGTGAAATCCGATCCCTATGGAACGAACCGCTCAAGGGTTACCTCGAGAGGTCTCTTGTGAGAGTGGACGAAGAAAATATTTTCCCACCACCTTCACCACGCTTAGTTTCCTTCGGCTTCTCATATTATCCCTCCTCGTATCCTTCCTTCAACGTCCCTTCTCCTCGTCCCATCTCCTCCCTACTCCTCACTACATCATCCTCTCGTACCTCTCCAAATCTTCCTCTTCCGCTCACGCCGCTCTCTTTATTTAATAATCAGTTCTCGACAATCTCAAAGTTGAAGCTGTTTCGCGAAGTTTTTTTTTCTAATCTTGGGAAACAGGACGAAACATCACTAAAACCATAATTACGTTACATAACTTCCGATACTTATTTCGTGGATATCTTTTTGAAGATTTTTATTTGATTTATTTCTAAGGATGTTACCGGATCCATCCAACTAAGCCTTTGTTTGAGAAATCCGCCTTTCTAAGGAATAGTTAATATTTCGTCGACAACGGCGTAATAACTTAGGTAACATCACATCAACACTTTCTCTTTTAGCTTCAGATAAATCCATACGAGAAATTCATTAATAAAAAAGAGAAAAATCAGAAATTTTCTAAACTTATTTCTGTTCAAAATATTAACGAAAAACCATATGTATACCTATGAATTGCCTTAAATATAGTTCATTACTTAGAATATGTATATACAACGATTCAGTTGATAGATATTATTTTCAGCTTAATATGTAAAGACAATATCATAAATAATTGGAATATTTTTATTTATGGTTATCTAATAAACTTATTTTTTTTAATTATTTGCATATCTTTCTTTCATCAATTTCTAATTACAACATTTTATCAATATAGGTTATGCAGACAATGAAAAATTATTAAATATTTACTTATAACTAAGCAGTCTAAGTAAATTACGGATATTGCTAAGGAATTATGTATTACATTAAATATATGAATTTACACCACTAAGTTAATATATTCCATATGCTTGAATAAAACACCAATCTGATTTCTCAATAGCCATATTTAAAATTTATACCATTTATTTTCTCTGTTAAATTTTCAAAAACTTAAATCGAACGTAAATCCTGTCACTGGCAAGAAAAAATTAGAAATCTTACGTAAGAAACACGCTCAAATGAGTTGTATTTTCAGTAGCGGAGGGGAATTTCTTCAACGGCAAATTCTTTCATTAATAATTCATTAATATGATTACATAATCATACCTACTTAGCCCAACTTGGCACAATGCGAATGCAAATTATGGCCGAAAACACAAACATGCAAGAGACGATGAATAGTATGAAATTTTCTTGGCCCACCCTAAACCTCCACAGGGATCGCAAAGGTAATAGTTGCCAAGTTCTACAGAGACAAGGGAAAGTAGATTCAAAGAAGTTTTCGAAATATTAAACTCGGTTTTCCCGGAAATGAATAATGTTTCTTCAATTTCCTCGTATTTTTTGGTGGCTTTTCCCACATCAAACCTGAATCCAAAAGGAGAAAGGCCAAACCATTCAAAAGTCTTATATTTAACTAAGAAATTTAACTTAATTCTAATTTTGGTAACAAAATTCTTAACGTTTCCATGTTATAAAGTCAGAAATATTTGGAGGAAATTCTCTATGCAATAATAGAAAACCATTAAAATAGGTATCACTATACTTATCCGTTGAATACCAAGTACAGCAGAGATTGCGAGTAAGTGCAATTTAATTGTATATGTAGAGAACCTCGTAAGTTCTCATTGCCGGAAGAATATCATCATGAAATTACATTTCCGGTGATGATATTTACAATCGTTTAGCAAGAAAGACATTAAAGTTATCTCAATTTTAATATACTGAACCATTTGTTGGAAAGTATGGGTACATTAATTTCAATGATCCGAATTTAATTTCATAACTATACAGCAGACAATTCAAATAGCTGAAAGAGAATTAAAAAATACGGAAATATAACTATCTAGGAATACTTAATCGTTTAGGACATTCACTTAACTTTTAAAAATGCTACAGTAGAAAAATTATATCATTTAGTTCTTGAAAATACTAATGCGATAAACAAAATTTTCCAATTTGAGATGATAGACCGATCCATTTTCAACTAATTTCCAATAAATCTTTAAAAATTGACTTTTAACAAAATGCTTGTTTTATCCCAAATAGGTTAAATAATTACTTATAAATTCCAAGAAACATTGTCTTAAGTAAATAAATTATGCTTGTAAAAAACAGAATAAACTTTTTAAAATCATGAGGAAACGTTTTCGCGTCGAGGCGCTAATCAATTGTTAATAGAAAAAGTTTTATTTAATTATTACATACATTTTTTCATGCATGGAAGAACAAAAATATAATTCCACACACGTGATTTGATATTATTATACGATACTTACTTGTATCTGTTATCTACATATATAGTCATTTGTTTCTCACAAATAGACAGAAATAATGTAGGAGTATCTTTGTCGTATATATACATAAATTGATTTATGACGTGTTAAAAATTTTTTAAAAAGAATGAATATTTATTTTTTTGAATAATCGTTTTTCGCAGTCTACTTATAAGCTAAAGTAATTTTTATTCAAACGTATTTCCATGTACTCATGACAGTATTTAATAAAGTGATTTTCTTCTTTTCTGCGAAAGTTACTCAATTGAATTTTATTCTATCAGTATGAGTATAATTAAATGTACTCAATATATTGAATATGCATGAACCCTGTACAGAGAATCCTGTACTTAAAAAAACATTGTAATAATTTGAAAACAATTATAGATAAAGAGAAATTTACATTTTTGTAGCCTGTTAACACTATCTTTGATAATGATTATATTATTTTTGACTAAAAGAAAATATTTTTATGTTCTCAAATATCCTAATTAATCTTAAGTATCGTGTAAAAAAAGTGTAATTTTTGTTGTGAGTACTCAAAATATATCTTCCAGGTTTCTACTACGAGTATCTATTCAAATTAACGTTGTGGGGCAAGAAATAGTAAATTTGTTTCTAAGAAAACACTCTTTATTTGGTTGAGACATGTTAGACTATGAACATGAAGGACCAATCTAAGTAAACCAATACTGTCCTTTTTTAAGAAGCGGTTCAAAAACAGACATCAATACCATTAATTATCCTGGTTTTCGTGTTTTTGTTGAAATCTTTGAGAAACATATTAAATCCAGTTTGATTCATTCTGTAACATATAATGTATAACTGGATATATGTATATAACATGTAAATAAATATATCACACGACCTTAATATATTTCGATCATAGTAAATATATAATATTACATTATAATAAGCCGACCGGGTTAGCCTGGTGGGTAGCGTGCTCGCCGGCTAACCCAAAGGTCGCGGGTTCGAATCCCGCCCAGGG
>WURS02063445.1:0-10616 GCA_011762765.2 Rhinocypha anisoptera | reverse complement strand
CCGCGGGGCGTCGTCGGTTTGGGGGCGGGGGCTGGTGTCCCCTCTCCCCACCCCCCCCCCCCCACCTCCCCGTCCCTCCCGCACTGCCGTATCGGGGCTGTACTCCCAACTGCGCTCATTCCGTCCCCTCCACCCATTGTTTTTTGCCCGCGGAGAAAGCTAAGGCCCTTCCTCACTGTTCTGCCGCGCTTTTCGATAAGTTTTGCGGTTTCCTTTCCAGCCCCGTTGCCGTGAAATGCCGTGCGATTGGAAAGCTATCGTTTTTCCACGCTCCCGGGTGTCGAGAGACCCCTCCCCTCCCCTCTCGGAAGTCCCTCGGTCTGTCACGGTACATACCTTTCTTTCCTCCCCCCCACTTCTCCCTAAGGAGCCGTAAGACCCGCGCTCTCCACTTCGTGTCATTTGTTGCGGTCGGAGTCTGTTAACGTGTTTAACTCTTCCAATGGTTGTGTGTGTTTGGAAAATTCCTCTCGTCAGATTACGGGGAGAGAGAGAATGACGTAACGTATGAATGGAGGGTTTCTCTTGGAAAGGCGCCGGCGCTTTTGCCTGGTGATATTTCATTCTTTCGGAGAAAAGTACAGATATATCGATCCTAACTCCCAAATTATCAAAAGTTTTGTGTGTGCGTAAGATTTGTATTTAAACTTTCGCTTCTGTATTTATCCCCAATAATTGGAAAAAAAGATCGCAGTAGGAGGTCTATGGTTCTTCGCAATAGAATGTTTCTTTATATGTGCATATAAATGGAAACTTAAACATTTTTATTTAGTTGGTTACATGTCCATTTTATTAATATTGAGAAAAATTAATAGGCCCAACAAATTCCGAAGAAATCGCAATAGGTACCTCACGTTTCTAAATAATTACGTTAACCTGTACCCGTATATATTGTCTTACGATACCGGAATGTTTCATGAAGTGATAATTGTGAGTAAATCTGTATACCGCAAGAATTTAAGTCAAATTGGAATTGGCATCACTATCTGATAATGGTCTTGTAAACCTCTCCTCCAATGAAGTTATAGCGAAGGAAAAGAGGGAATTCAATCGATTTTCGCTAACCTTGGAACCCACTTTATGATAGAAGTAAACAAAACTCGGTTTCACGGGAGAATTGTTATTATAGCACGACCGGTTTCGTCAAATGGTTGACGACCTGATGATGTCAACTATTTGTCGAAACCGGTCGTGCTGTAATAAGAATTCTCGAAACAGACTAAGCTGTATTTACCTTTGATCAAAGGAGGGAATGACAGAAATCGGCGATCTTTAATCCTAGATGCGAAAATAATGGATCCTAAAATTAATTGGGAAAATACTATAGAAATAGGAGGTAGTGTACTACGTTTTCATGCCGCACATCTTAAGGCATAGCTTTGAAATAAATTGATCCAGCACACAGACTCGTAACATGCATTCATTTATGCCATTCAGGATTGGCGGTTAATTGGAGTTGCGGGCGGAATGAAGAGGATGGACTTGCTAAAACTATCTGCTATCGGTATTTTCATCTTAGCAGAGATTCACTGTACGCAGTCTTGACTTCTCATGTCCCATCCGACGAACGGCGTTTTGCCCTTGAAGTGCTCTCCTTTGAATGTTCACTTTGGTGCCAAAATAACAAGAGAACGGGAATCGAGCTCTTGTCCTCGGTTCTCTGGTCGGTAAGCCAGGAACAATGCAAAGTGCCCCATTCATAAGTTTTTAGTAAGTATACTAGACGGCTAAGGGCATAATGCCAAGGACATTATGACGATAATTGCTTAATCAAAGGAAGCATATACGAAGAGAACAGAAATGATAAAAAGGTTGAAAAGATGATAATATTTCGCAAAACCTTTATGGGGAGCGGAGCGCTGTATGGTACCGCAACTTGTTCCTACAAAAAAGAAGCTCAGCATAAATTGCAGGTTTTGTGGTGTATCGCTATAAGATATGGAGATACACGCAGATAAATACAAAGGAAGTATTAGTTATGACAGAGGGAAAGAGGAAAATGTTAACGGAAATTCAAAGAAGGAAGGAAAATGAGATTGAAGGCGTAATAAGACGATGTGATGTTTAAGGTTGTAATAGTAGAGTGCTACAACAAAGACGCAGAGGAAAGAGAAAGGAAGGCATCAAAACAAATGTGGCAAGAAGAAGGTATGTAGGATTGCGGCGTTAAATAAAGAATTTGTTGGCCTTGTTCTAAAATGCTTAAATTGTCTCTATCGTTATTAGAAGAGCGGAACGGGGCCTTGCTCACAAAGGGAAGCAATATGTTCTAGTATTGTTGCGCCTTTTGCTCAGTAAGTAAATCATCGCTCTTTTGAAGTATTGATTTGCTAACAGTGTGAATAAAATAAATGATTAATAAAATGACGATGGCGCCTGGGACAGCATCAGTCCCATTAAAATAAAACTTAGTGAAAATAATTTACCCCTCATGAAATTAAACGAAATTTCAGTTTTCATTAAAGACACTGTTTTCAGTTTTTTTCCCAAAATGAAATTACCCAGTCGGTATCTTTTCGATGTCGATATGGTCAACCAGATTCATGTTCTGTCACCTTGGTTTGCCTCTCGACTTTTGTAAGACATATTCTGGAAGTTTTTCTGTTCATCAAATTTTATGATTTAAAAAAATTGCTATCACTCTTATCATATATCTCAATTCTGGTCTTCATAAAAAGAAATTATTTACT
Organism: Rhinocypha anisoptera; assembly: GCA_011762765.2. Lineage (NCBI taxonomy): Eukaryota > Metazoa > Arthropoda > Insecta > Odonata > Chlorocyphidae > Rhinocypha > Rhinocypha anisoptera. The sequence continues at coordinate 7,926 of WURS02063445.1, read as the reverse complement.
GAAATGATATTTTAGTATAACCCCTGTGTATAATTCGAAATCGTGTAAACCGGGCTGCATGCCCTTGCGCTTTCTCCATGCACCAATTGTTTTCATTGACGGCGAGAGTGACTCTCTCTCTAATTGTACGATTTAGTTTTTTGAGGCCAACTCAAGTTTGAGACAGGTTGAATTTTGTTTGTCTGTAACTGACTTTCCTGTCCATGGGAATTTGAATGACACTTTAGTTTATGCCTGTTCTACGTTCCTCAGTTATTTCATTTAATTACAATGTGGCAGTATTTAAATATTAACCCATATTTATTTTCTTGTTTAAGTACTCGTTTAATTCTTCCTTCATTGCTAATTAAATAGAAGCATTTTACGGATCAGTGTCTAAAAAAGGTTACTCTGCAGACGTGTCGCCACGGATATCAAGTTATGGTAACTATACCCGATATGTGTTCTATTTTATTTTTTTCAGCTGTCACAACATTTGACTTTTGGAGTTGCCAATTGGATGCGGGGTTTATCGTCTACTGTCTCCATAGTATTTCCAATATATTGTGGTCTCCTTAAGGCTAGCAAGATTCATCAAATGCAACCATTCTCAATGTCATTTTAATCGTGTTAAGTCGGTCCGTCATTTGCACAGCTTCGGATTTCCGCATTGATTTTGCATAATAAAAATTATTTTTTATCATGTAAGGGAAAGTTTACGCACTGCAGAAGCCGATTGGTGTTATTTGAGCCGCCATGCAATTCTCCCGTGTTCATCGCTTGATTTCCAACTTTCTCCTCAAAATGATGGGTTTCTTCCACTGAATGATTGCCTATTTTAATATCAATAATAATTTAAATAATTGGCTTTTAACTAATGCGATTAGAAACTCTCTATGAGCCAAAAAACGAGCATAATATAACGTATGTTCGAATGCAAGTCGCCTGACCACCTTACCTTCGAAAATAGCTGTTTTATTAGCATTTGATTTTGTGGGTCGCTGCTAAATGCCATGCTGAGGAAATGACATGCCTGAAAGTCCCGTGAATGAGTAGCCTCTTGAGCAATTCCCTCCTTAAAGGAGGAATACCTCGGGTGAATGAAAGATAGATGTCTCTGGCGACCAAGTTGGTTGCTCAAATCTTTGCGAAGCCACGTAGTGGTCCAGGCAGTACGGATATCTACGGTCGTCATTTTGGCAGATTTATTTCCTTACAGAAGAGCTATGTTGAAATTAAAAAAAGCTCATGTTCAACATTTTATTGCGATTCGCTTTAGTTTCGCAGAGAATGCAGCAGTTTCCTTTAACCGATTCAGACTTTTCCTTGAAAATTATTAAATGTGGTGTGTCTGTCTCATGGCGAATGGTTACAAAAGTCACAGTTTTTCTTGACTGAGAGCAAGGCCTGTTTCTCCCAATCCTTGTCAGTTATGCTGCACTTTTCAAATAATTAAAAAAAAGAGAATTGCAACATTAAGTTTTTATATGGATAACTCTTTTAGATTATGTTGCAGGGAAACACGCCTGTGCTTAACATGCTCAACTTGCTGTTTCGTCACTTAAAACCTCTCTTCACCCCTATGTTCGGTTTATAGTTGAGGGTAGAGCTTATCTAGTACTAGCGCAGCGGCGTGTGAATTCACCCATCAGGGTAGGAGTGCCGTTCCTTTCCCTGTGCCGCCTGAGATTTCTCAGGAAGATGTGATACCCAGAAGATCACTCGGCATTGATTTAGCTGGAGGTGTCCACAGACGTCACCATGATTTAAACCCCGGTCCCCCGTTTGGTATCTAAGCGCTCTCTCCACTGGGCTACGCATTTGCCTCCATAAATTGAAGAGTGAAATAATGGCGAGTAATAAGATTATACGGGTCTTATTGATTATCGGCAAAATACAGCGAAGTATGACCGCACGTTTACCTTACACCTTTGCTCAGTTCTCGCGGTGTTTTGTGTAGGGTCTTCGAAGGGCTTTGGAAATGCAAAACTCTCTAAGAATTTTACTACTACCAAGAACTTTACTTACAAAGTACTTACTCCTATTTTGAAGATACCTGTTAAGTTAATAATCATCCACTGAAATTTCATTGGCTTTTTTGTGTTACTATTACATTTTTTCGCAGAAGCATTATCTTCGTAATTCGCCACCACCGTTATTTCGCAATTCATTTGGAACTATTCACTATGGTTCCTAAGTCCGGAAATTCTAGAAAAAACATATCAGATATTACGAGACCTAATTAGAAAGTAACTCGAATTTTTAATTTGGGCTTTAACTTATAAATCGAGTTAATTTTTTTCTGTGTGTCGGTGTTACTGCAGTTGATTTATTGATGTCGCTGATGGCCACTCAAAACAGGTCAACAGGTGACGATGCGTGGATGCATGGCTACGACGTCGAAGTGAAGGCTCTGTCGTTCCAATGCGTCTTCTGAGGAGCCAAGATTAGTGGTCAAATGTGAAGGTCATTCTGAGGTTTTTTCGACTACAATTGGTATTGTTCTCCAAGAATAAATACCGTCAGGTCGAAGAGACAACAAAGAGTTCTACTTAGAGGTTACGAAATTTGCGGAAAACACGACCCTAACTTTGGAGAAAGCACTCGTGGACTTTTCACCTCGACAATACAACGGTACGCTACGCATTACTTGTCCGACGGTGTTGGCGTAACGTGACACTGTTATGATGCCGCAACCACCCTGCTCCCCTTGTGATTTTTTTCCATTTTTCCAAACTTACAAGGGCACTCAAAGGACAACGTTATTTCAACAAGTGATGAGATAAAGGCGAAATGGTAGGACGAGATATATCTATAAAGGCTTTCCACGAGTGTCTGAAACTGGAAAATACGGTAGAGTAAGTGTACAACAAGGGGACTATTTTAAATGTGGAAGGCAAACATTGCACACTAAATAGTTTTTTGTGAGGATTTAAAAATTCTCGTTCATTTTTTATAAAGCCTCTCATTAAGTCGCAGAAAATCTAGAAAAACTGTATGTTCGTACACTTCACAATGGATGGTTCGAAAGTATTAAATGATTTGATAATTGCTTCAGTTGGAGGCGTTACTAAGTCCTAAAGATTAAACTTTACCCTCAAATCTACCCGTAAACGTACCGTAACCGTTTAAGTTAAATTTATATTGATTTTTTAGGCTTAAACCGGATGCTTTAGGTAGACTCTCTCGGCATACGACGGAAAAGGTGAATGAAGACAAGTTTTCGTCTTTTTTATACGTTATATATTTATTCCTTCAGCCACGAGTGTTTCTCTAGTTCTAGCCTGTGCGTCGATAAGGTAAGTACGTGCGAAAGTTAATCATAGACATTTCTAGTCGTCATGCAGCTTCAATTCACCCCAGCTTATATGGTGGGTGTAGGCGTGCGCGCGCTTTAGTGCACATTATTAGCATTTCCTGAAGCGGACGCATTTATCGTTATTCCTGCAACGCCGGTTTGCGTGACGAGAAACGCAAAGGAGGGGGATAAGGGAAAGGAGGAAATGGAAGTGTTTACCTTAGCGCACCTGGTCTCCCCGTGCACCTCTTGCGGTGGCGACAGCGCCTTCTCCTGACCACATGATTTGACGTCGCCAAGTACGTTCCGGTGTGCACCAGCCGCCACAACATCTTTGAATTTTTGTCTCTAAAGGGGCTTCTTGTCAGGAAAAATCTTAGCCCCAACCGCCTTCTCCGTCTATGCGTCGAGTTTATTTCCTGGAAATAATTTAAAACGTTTCTGTCCCAGCTGAAGTTAACCATTTTAACTCTTTCGAGTATGAAAATTTAGAGGAAATCAAAAACTTTGCAATTTCTCATCAAATATTTATTCTGTCAGGTGTTGATGATGCTGTACAGCAGCGAAACCGTGGTCGTGACAGAATAAAGATTTTATGTGGAATTGCAAAGTTTTTCATTTCCTCTATATCTTCATAGTGGAAGAATTCCACCAAGTGACGCCTGAAACCGTTGATTACATCTTTTTGGTATATTTTTCTCTAAGTTTCCCATATTTCTAAGATATAAGTATCTTGAGTACGTAATGTTCCATATACTCAACTATTCTACATATTTGTACCTTCGGCATTGAAAATGAATTGGTCGAAGTTGGCGAAACCTTGACTTGACTTCAAAACCTTGCACTGCTTCTCTATTTTTTCTTCTCATGTTGCAAATGTGTGTAACAAGTCGATTTCCTAAATTGGAACTGCGGAGCATTCGTGGATTAACTCATTTCTCTCTCGAGTTTCCTTTTCAGTGGAATAATTAGTCGAATGTTGGTAGTACTGCTTGACGTGTTGTCGTCAAATGCTTCTTATTCACGGGCTCAAGCTATAATATATTTTGAACTTTTCACCATCTCCCTCTGCCCAAAACCAAGTTCTAAAAGCAATTTCTTGCATCACCCAAGCGTATTCCATTACACTTCACTCTTTTAAAATTCACAATTATCACTTTCGTTGAAAAACCAGGCGTGAAATAGCTCTACGATACGCTGAAAGCAGTCCTCGTATTTGGGTCGTAGTTTGAGAAACTGACATGGCTGGCCTTCAAGCATCATCACTTTCCACGGCATTTTATTATTTTGCTTGTCTTTCTCTCGCGTTAAAATTCACGTCTTAACCCCTCATGCATTAAGCTTGACATGAGGTCATACATTTAGCGCTCTCCCTTTGAGATGCCCTTAGTTTGAGGTTCGCAATGACAAGATAGCAGTGGAGCGGACCTTAAATGTGGATGCGAACGCAATAATTACCGGTTGCTACATGTTGAGGGCGGAGTCTTTGCTTTGGGAGCCGCCTCAAGGATATGTCTTGATCCTAGTACTCAATTCTGTCAATTTCAGTGGGTGTCTCGATGGCTGGTTTCGAGCATTGGAGAGAGACGAAAAGACAGCCTTTCACCCCTCTTTTACCCTCAACTCTTCTACCCCTATATCGTGAAAGTGTTGTTTTTATAAAAAAAAACCTTTCCAATCACTCATTACCACCACTTCTAACCAACTTCCAAAACTAATCCCTCGTGAAATTCCAACCCACTTAGAGAAACTGCTGTAGCTATCCCATTTGACCTTGCCGCGGTGGCAACTCATTACGAAACGAAATCAGCGACCATATCTAGATTCCCTCACAATAAAAATTGGACGGTGAAAATAATAGAACAAGTTTCAAAATTTTATTATTTGGGAATATAGACTATGCCGCTAATTATGGTACCTTAGAAGAAGATACTACGTTTGTTACGCCAGTAAGAAGCCCACTCTGTTATTAGTAAAAGTTATGAGACAAAGACCATAAGTGGGAATATAAATGAGAATGCTAAGAATTATTAAAAACTTTATGCTTAAAGAGCGAGTTAGACTTTCGAGACATTTTAAATATAGTACGGTTAACAGGCCAGAAATTGGACAGAAAAAGGGCGATAGAATGACCAATTTAGGCTCTTGGAAGAAAATAGCACATTGAAAATCGCAGAGCGAGATAAGTTTTCACTGGCAGGACGTCGACCCTTACTAGGCCGGAGGCAGGTTGTTATTAAAGGAGGAGCAGGCAAAAATTCCTTCACAAGAAGTTGGCGGAAGAAGTAAAGGAATGGCAACAATACAGAGTTCCTTATCAAACGCCGTTGAGTGACGATGGGAGTCAATTCGTGGTCTCAACAAAGGTGATTAACTCATTTTCTTGCATTTTTTGGCGGGCGAAGGCGTTCCATTCACCGACCCCGACTTGAATTGTACCTGTCGTATTTCCTTTGACACCCCCATGACTTCCTCATCGCTGAACCCACGGAAGTGGAATATCTCACCCGCAAACGGATGGAACGGTATTCGGGTTAACTCGGAAAGAGATGGCTACCAAGATGGCAGACAACAATGGACACCGGTAAATTCCCGCGGTTGATTTTTCTTCGCGAGAAGCGGTTGTTACTCCTCTCTCGCAAACTTTTTCGCGGCCTCTTTTTTTTAACCACCGATTCTCGCCTCCCTTGAAGATCGGACGGTAATTGGGCACCAACTTTCCTTCGATAAACGAAAATGATTAATTCCGTAATGGGTATGAGGGATTTCACCTGGTGTTTTTATCCCGCTACTTCAGCAATTCTGTGCCTAATCATTGGGAATTATACAATTTTAATCTTAGAGTCGTTTTAATAAGCGAAGATAGTCACCTTACACTTAACTCACGCCCTCTCAATGGCTTAGATTTCCGAACATGTTCTCCAAGTCCCACGGCGAGTAAAATGTACGTGTTTTGGATTGGGAGCCACTTTGTTCTGCTCTGATGGTTTCCCCAAAAATTCTTTGTCCAGAGAATTACAAATTTTTCACTAGGGACTTCTAGGAGCCTCAGCCCGAGTTCACCCAGGCTGTTGTTGTTATTACTATTATTTAATACAATGCCTTCAAGGCTTCTTGGCAATTCTAATTTGAATAAATTACTCATTGAGGTTATTTTTAATGAAATCACAAGACGGATTTTCTCTTGAGTGATGCTCGCTAATACAGGGACCTTACTAACTTTAGAATCCCCTTCTGCTGATGCTCGATTTGTATAAATCTACAGGCTTGCTTTGTACCACGAAGACATCTTGTGCTCTTTCAAGCATTGCTGTTCATCGCAGCAGGTAAATACTCAATTGTGAGACAGAAATTGACCAGAAACTCATCCCTTTCGCAGCTCTGGCTGTCAGGATACAGTGCTACAAAGATGTGTAACGCCGTTATGGAAACCGTTAAATTAAAATATTTTTCAGTTTTAATTTAAGATTGCGAAACCCTAATTCACGGAGACCCATTAAATATATTTGCGCGCCGACACCGGGGTGTTCGCTTCGTAATTTTTTCAACTTATAATCAAAAAGGACGAAGTCAAGCCTAATTTAATGTGTTTTGTCGGCATATGGCATATAAACCAGTCCAAGGAATCGCTTAAGAAGGAACTTGGAGGAGAGATTGTGATCAGTTAAGTCCTGTAAGTCACATCGGGGGGCTCATTCCGGGCTTGTTAACTCCAGTTACGGAGTGCGTGATTTGAAAAGCGAGGGGACGCACCGGAACGCGACGTGTGCCTTTTTCGAGGGCAAGCAGTGGGGCGCCGAAATTCGCAACCTCCACAAACTCCGGGTCATCACGGTCCCTTACCCAGAAAACCTTACCAGCCGTCGGGCCATTTTTATTTTAATAATATCCCGTTCGTCCAGGGAAACATGGTAATCAGTTTTTCGAGTTACATATATTAACGTACAAGTGTCGGTTGAGGCACGAAAATGTTTTCTTGTCTATGGTAAACTGCTTTTGTTGCAAGTAAAAAAGTAGAAACCTGGGAAATACCCTTTTGGCCCTCCATTACATTGTTTTAAGTTTAATTTTGTAAAAAATTCCGCGCCCGTTTCGGACGTAGTTGAAATAAAAAAAGAATGAGCACTCCGCATTCCGGCATGGGTAATTTACCTTATACCTCTCGTACGAATTAGTCCCGCTCCGACAGCCTCGTTTTATTTGGGCCAGCGCAATAATAGAATGATAATGAGCGTTAATATTCCATTAATGCATGAGAAACTCGTTGCTCCCTTAAGTAGCCATAATTATTCTTTTTCCTTATTCTCCCGTCAGTTACTACATTATTTTTTTCTGGAGGTGTCGGTATCTATTTTATCTACAAAACGGGTGCCCTCGACTTTAAGGACGATACTAAGGAAATGAAAAATTACCACGCTTGCAAAGTCAACGGTAACGCTTAATATTAGATTAAATTATTATTGCAATTGGTGACTGACCTTTGCAAACTAAGCCTTAATAAACGTAATCCTTAAATAATGTCTTCGTGAGGAATGTTGGAAATGAGAGGTTGCGGTAGCCCAGTCGGTAGACTGCTTGGCTACTGACCGGGGGACCCGGGTTCGAGACCGGGTGACGACCCTCCGGACACCTCCAGCTAAACCCAAGCT